>JAQIWE010001781.1:0-14736 GCA_034698565.1 Campodea plusiochaeta
TAATATCAAAAATAATTGCCCTTATTGTAATATTATCTTCCTAAAAATGTTATTTGCCAATTATGAGTATTTTTCACGCTAAGCAGGAAATTACATTTCTGAAAAACATTAAAATTTGAGAAAGTCCGGATAGAACCAATAAAGTCTGTCCGGAGAGGACTTTTTCAATATTATTCGACTTTTTGCCAACCCTGAATGAAAAGGAGTTAATATTGTTCTCTTTACCACTGATTGGTCTAGCAACATTTTAAAGAGTGAGATGTCACCTTATTCTAAAACAAAGACGTACTACAGAAAACTGACTCCATTTGCCCTCAGTGTATAGTGCTTCCAATACCTTACAGACCTAAACTGGTTATGTCTTCAAACTGTTTTGACAGGTAAACCTATAATTGTTGACCACTCGTTTGGATGGCTCAAATTGGGTATTTTATATACAATTTGTAAGAAAACAAATAAATCAACAAGGATTATCAATTGTTGGAATGTCAGAAACACCTTTGATGGGTTAAACGGTTTAGGTCCGTAAGATTTTGTATCAAGCATACCGCTTTCATTATTTTCTGCTTTTTTGTTGATCCATAACAGGCATCAACCTATTCACAATATTTTACAAACTCTCTTTCTAAAAATAAATTACTGAAAGCTAGAAATAAAGGCAATGAAGAAAAATATGTCAGAACAAAATCATACTTTTATGTAAAATGCACAATCTACATGTTCAAAGCATTCAGCCATTAAAACAATATAAAGGGAATGAAAAACAGAACAAACTTAAGAAAGATCAAATGAAACATCCATTTATTTTATCACCAAAAGAAAAAACTAGTACAACTCATAATTCAAAATGTGGAATAATCAATAAATTAACAAAAGTAGCAATAAAATATGAACTGCAAATAACCAAGGAATATAATACTGCATTATTTTGGGAAAAAATTATTGTTTTAATATTATTACTTATCAACAACATTACAAAAAAATGTAACTGAAAACTATCACCGGTCTACGTTTACAAAATAACACCAATTATAAAAAAAGGAAAAAATTAAAATCTACAGAACATCGATAACAAGAAAATATGCAGCACAACATTATATTATAGACAACTTTATTTTTTTATTAAATATAAAATGAAAAAACTAGTGCAATAATAACATAATTCTCACTGAAAAAAAAACTTGACAGCAAAAATAAAGGAAGTAAAGACCAACGTATGAAATAAGCACTATGAGGTCTGTGTTGACATGCGTGTGTCACAAACAACATGTAAATATTCAACAGTCTTGGCACAGGATTGTCTCCCCCTTCCCCTCTTTTTCTCAATCTAACATGCACAGCCCCCCTCCTTTTCTTTCCCTTCAAATGGTGTATCTTTCAGAATTACTTCTTGCACTAATGAGGGGAAAATAACGTCAAGGAAAAACAAAATAGAAAAATTGGAATTAAATTAAAGTATAATCGAAAATAAAATAAAATTAACTGAAATCATATTAATAAATTGTAGGTCTATGCTAAGAATGGTTAAAACAAAAAATGTTCATGTGATTATGACTGGGTTATTATTTAACTTGATGCTCCAATATTTTTAAAACCATATTGTAAGACAAAAGTCTCTGCCTACTATTTTTATCTGAAAAATTGGCCTATTAAAACTACTGCTTGATAAAAGATTTGCTAGACCTACATTGTAAATCTGTTCACTTTAAAAATATATATCAGACTCATTTTAATATGCTTATCTTGAATAATATCAATACTGGTAAACTATCTGCAAAGAGGTGAAAATTTTTACTCCAGTTGTTACTGATCTGTAATTGGATAATTTGAAATACAGTATTAGGAATCTGCACTTAAAGACAATAATAATATACATTATACAGCAAGATATAACTGTTACTAAGCATTCATGCTACCTTTCAAATAGTAAGCATCTCAACAATCAAAGTAATATTCATGCATAAATAATGTAAAACAGAATGAGAAAATAGGAAGGAGGAAAAAAATTAGATTGAAAGAAGGTGGTTAAAAATATAGGAAAGAAAAAGGCACCTGAAAAAAAAAAAATTATGTATTTACGTACAGCGTAAGTCTAAACCACTTACTATTTGAGAGAATTAATATCCAGCACCAATGTTAAATTAAGAAGTATCTAGTAAAACAATAAATCCATGTTGTGACTGGTCAGCTGTTCTCATTATTGTATTTTTAAAAATCAAGTAAATCTAGTCAAATTAAATTTGAATTGAGGCAAAATTCTAGATCGTAAAATGAAAGGTTAGGTATAGGGCTGTCTGCAAATGACCTTATATACAGATAACGAACGTACTATTCGGATACCCGTATTGAAATCGTGATATACGGATATCCGAAGTTTCTGAAAATATTTGAATATTCCCGCAATTTTCACAACTTTCGCAAGATTTTCGTCTGCTAAGATGTTCCGTGTGTGTAAATTATAAATCTTATAACTTCACATGGAACTTAAACGTCATTTAATATTGCCAACGCTATTTTTCTTGTTACATTATCAAAACAAAGATTTTTATACATATATCATATACATAAATGTGTGATTATACCCTATGTCAACTATAATGTAATTCTTATAAATATATAAAAATATTGTATGTATGGCTTCTGCCTTTGGAACAATAAACATCATTCATTCATATAATGATAATTAAATGCAAGAAGACATTATGAATGTAAAAATTATAACATAATTTGAACATAATTTGCCTACTATTATTATTTTAACGCTGCGAACATTTCTTCGTAATATGATATTCCATATTGCTTCAACCTACAACGGTACAATATACTTTGGTGTTAAGAAAATTAATTATCTTCGTTATCTTGAATTATAACGTACAATAGTATCAAACTGAAACATGTTTGGTATATAATCACAAAGCACAGGTATTGTTTATAGCTTAGTAGCACGAATGAGGAACGTATATTAACGGTGCAGCTTACATTCAATAGGACGTACGTAAGAAAGATATAATCTAAAATATATTCAGATTAAATTGTGAATATTGATTTTCATGGAAAAGGGTCATTTGTAACTTAGTATTGCATAGTTTTTATTTATTGGATTCGCCTTTTTAAAATACTGGTTATTTATTATTGAATTGCTGCATAAGCTGCACTACTTATGAAAATATAATTTTCTTGGCTATATATTCAAATGTAAATACACAACTTAAACTATCCAGTATGCGTCAGAAATAAATAGCATTATGTTTTAGTATTCATTAACAATATAAATGGCAAAATTGGCATACGCTTATTCTAGCAAAATTTTTCGGGCTGGGTTGAATTGACAAGTTAGAGTTAAAGGACAGTTGAATCATTCATATGCAACATATAGTTATTCAGAAATAATAATTCACTTACTTACACATCCATTCGTATGTATAATTATTTCTCCAAATCACCTTATAAATATTTTCAATTACAAATTATTTAATTCAAGCAACTTAGTTACTCTAATCAGTACCTCATAGTAATTCACTCCGTATGGTATAATAAACCCAACTAGAAGTTTAGAACCCACCCATATTTCACTTTCCCTATATAACATCATATCCTTTTTTCCATATTCCATCTTTATTAATTAAAGATAAGCTCTGATATTAACACCGAACATTACTAATCCTTTTTGAACTCCACATTGAAAGATGCAATCTCTATAGAGTATGAAAAGCACAAAATCCTTTTTCATCTCTTTGAAGTAAATGTGAGTCAATTGTCTTCTCTGAATGTAATCAGATGTTTGGACAAACTTTTCACACCTCTTCTGAATGTTTGAGAAGAAGACCAGTTTTAAAAGCCACAATCGATTTACATTCTCAGGTCACAGATACTTCTTTCCAACTCAGATGGGAATTCAAATGGTGGAACAATGATATAGGATGTCGGGTAGACGATTCTTGGTTGAAATATACTTCAGATTTATGTTTCTACTTTAATGACAAAAAACTGACAATGTGTAAGGAATTGATGTACTGTGATAATTACGAAACAATTGTGTGTTACTGCTTAGCAGTTGTGCTCTGCAATGCTTATCTTTTATGATTTTTTTTACTCATTATAGTGAAATTACAAATATCTGCTACAGTAAGAGGTATTTTATTTGAGTAACTCCAAAAATTGTGTCAGACCTTACTGGCCTGCTTTAATGCATTAAAGTAGTACGTTGTGAGCTCTGCAGACGAAACTGTTAAAGTTTATGCTGCCAGAACAACCATTAGTGACATGTAATAGAATCTAAATTAGTTACCCAGATGTTTTCTGATTTTTTTTTTCGAAAGTCGACTTCAGTACTTGGTATACTTGATATCAAAATAATTATAAAGTTTGATTGTTCTTTGAATCCATTTCTATTTTTCCCGTTGAACGAACAAATCGCTTTAAAAACAATCATGAAAAAAATCCTCGGATTGTTTCTACTCTTGTACTTCTTGAGTTGTATAACATTACTGTTATCTCCAGGGAAACGGATGCAATGATAACAAAGTCATTATGCTATAATAATGTATTGGCATCAGCGATCAGCTGTTATAAATATTGCACCGAATTGGTGAACAATATACTTGTGAATTGTGATTATTAAGATATTCAAATTTCGTACCGTAAAACAACACTGAAAACCTTTTCTCATCCCCATTTTTTATCCTTCTTCCTACACCCCATACTTTCAACTTCTCTTTCCGTCATCCGTAAAACTTTTGTTGAAGAATTTGTTTCAAAAGATCTGCTGCGATCAATTAAACGCGAGTTGCGACGTTATAGTAGAGGACAGTTTCGATGTGAGGATGATTCCAAGCGGAAGGAATTGCTAAATTAACAATCTTTCTGCTTTTATATGACGTCATTTAAGTGTTAGTGTTGAGAATGTAGGGCAGGGAAAGAGTTTAAGTTTGCTCAAAGGATATACATTACGGAGGTGGAAAGTTGAATCGCTTATTATGTGCGATGCAGGGAAAACTTTCGGGATTAACTTCAACGGCTTCGATTTTTTTTCTTTTTAGTTTTAATGGGATATGACTTTATGCAATGAAAAAAGTTCATATATTTTTATTTACTTATTTCATATGCGGAAGATGATCTTAATTCAGTCCTGTTTCCTGATATTCACCAGTTAGTCTTATACCAGCATCTATACCCTCCAAAAGTTGATTTAAAAAATGTGCATAAATATATCACAAAAATTAAAAATACAGCAAGTAATGACGTCGGTGATTCATAATGTAAGTATTCCAAGTAAATCTGTTTTGTATAATATATGACACCAGATTGATATTATAAAAATAAAAACAGAGACAAAATGAATTATGTTATACTGTATTCGTAACCCATAATAGAAACTTAAAACATGAGTCAGTTTAAGTTACAGTACAACGTTAAATTAAAGAAGATAGTATATTAGTAGTTGGACGTAATACCCTACAGACAGTTGAACGAATATCTAATTATCAAGACAATTGACTTTTAAAACTCCGACATACATGCAATGGATTTACAATCACCAACAGTGAAAATTACTCATTTTACAAGGCATCTACAAGCTCAGAGGATAGTTTCTATATACAGTACTCAAGCGGTATGAGTCGATTTTGTATAAAAGTATATATAATTATTTTAAAGTCACTAGAATTGTTTTGTTGGATCATAAAATTCTATGTTAATAACGGAACCGTTTTTCTGTATAAAAAAAAGTTTTATTTTCGTGGAGTCATTTCGAAAAATACCTTGAAATAATATGTTTGCGACTTTTTATCATCATTTCTATTTGGCACATTGTCATTTAAGTATTATGTTACATATTTATATTTTTATAGTACACATCTACGACCTAAACTTACTGTGCAGTTATCATTGTAGCTACTTCCATTTTTCATTTACTATTACTGCCGTTTCATTCAGCTTGGTTGGTTTAAATTTTTAAACGAAAGAAAAGTGAAAAAGACATGTCACATGAATAATAAGTTTTACGAAAGTAAGAACTGTGAAATGGAGAAAGTGGTATATATATAAATTGATGTAAATAAAGAATACCATCCAATCATACGATATCTGTAGATACTGAATGCAGACTTAAGATTCGTGAGTGTGCAGGGTGGTCCAAAAGTATTTGGTCCGATTTTCAAGCAGCAATATCTCAAAAAACCGTTTGACTTACAGAGTTGAATCTGCCATAAAATTAAAGCCCTGTCAATTCTCTTTCCAGCAATATATGGATTGTTAGATTAGATACGACAGATTCGTAACAATGGTCAATTTAGAAAAAGTACTAATAATAAAAGTTGTAAAATGAGGAAAGTGAAAATAATAATAATAAACACAATAATGTTCCAGAGGGTATTTTTCCTTTTACAGCGTGTATACTTTTACCCTCTAAAAGCTTGAAAATAGTATAGCAACAGAAACATTTTGCTCGTTGTTTTATGAAAAAGAATGAGAAGAAAGACTGTACTGAAAAATTACGGCATAGAATGAATTTAATCAAAATTAGATTTCAACATTAATTTCAAGGCGAAGAAAGTTATTGAGCGCTGTAGCGGGTTCAGAAGGTTGCCATGTTGAACTTGTCAATCTAAAATAAAACATTTACCCCATTTTAAACCATAAAAATCCCTTTTTCTCATTTGACAACTTATAATTTCGGTACTTTTTTGTAAATTGACCATTATTACGAACCTGTAGTATGAAATTCAACAATCCATACATTGTTGGAAAGAGAATTGGCAGGGCTTTAATTTGGTGTCATATTCAAGTCCCTACGTCAAACAAATTTTGAGATATTCGGACCAAATACTTTTGTACCACCCTGTAGTAATTTCTTTTTTTGTCAACATTAGTGTTACAGTACTTGAATACTATGATTTCCCACAAAATATCAATTTATTTGGAATTTGATAAATAAATTCCACGAAACATTACGTATTCCATCAACCTCAACATAAATATAATGTTTTACACTCCTATTCCAAAACTGTATAATTTTTTAATTTCCTTTTCCGAGAATCAAACCCAAATCATAACACGTACAAAACCCTACCTTATTAAATAATTTAAATTCAAACATGCTACCATTTCCTACGAATGACCTCAAGGCTGAAACCGCATAGAACTTCAGGAGAAATCGTCTCCCAAATTAGCATCGAAACACTTTTGAAAATATTTCTTTACATGCAAAAGCCAGTAGGTCATTTAAGTCATGCACCCACCTATCCATTCACTAACTTTTCAATACAACTGTAGTTAATACGGGAAAGTAATAATTTAACGTAGAAAGTCAAAGCGTTTTCGTGCCAAGGAATAACTGTTCCTGGGTTTTTAGCACGCCTCTTGGTAAAATAGTTGCTTCTGAAAGAGTTAATAAAGGCCCCGAGTTGGAAAGTTACGCCTGTGCGTGCGGTGAAAAGCAATGAAGGGGAACACAATGTGAAATCGGGGAAAACAGAACTTTTCATTTCGGGTGGAGAAAAAGTTTTTTGGCTTTATTAGAAAAACTGTTGGACTGATTAAAGTTCTTATTATTTGTGAGTGATTTTTAACTAACGATTTTTTTAATATATTATTTTAGAATTTAAATAGATACATTAGTATAGTTTTCATTAATAGAATTAAGTATTCGAAATGTTTCATAATTATACTGAAACTAATAAAAATATTTTAAAAAGGTAAAATAATTTATTCACTTTGTTTATCAATGTCTTAAAGTATGAGTACATACCTGTATTATTGTGAAAAAATAGGCGACATGTTTTGTTCATTTTATTAGCATCAAGAAATACATTTTACACTATCATCTAAGAGCTTATCGGTTTCAAAGAACATTCTCAATTTTATCATGACGCAATTAATTTTAATCTTTAATACTACTAACTGTAAATCTGAACATGAATTGATAATAAATTATAAGAAGAAGAAATAATAGATATCTGTAATGTTATCACTGAATATTAGGAATAAAATACTCCATCCTATCATATAAACCTCCAGTCAAACCCATCCTCTGAGTTACTGTAAATACACACTTAACACACCTGTCTTTTACCGTGGCTTGCATAGTCATGAGGGCCGCCATGACATGGTAATACCACCCCACATTATGAGGGGAATCTTCCCCGTGATACTAGTGTACCTGATGTAACCATATGGGTCGAAACAGCGGTCGTGCACTTTTCCCATACCATTACCATTCTTACCCAGATAGTTGAAGGCAGTCTCTATAGTATTCAGTGTAATATACCTTTTGATATTTAAATTAATATTGTGAGAATTGCCAATATTTCCTTTGAATTAAAATTACAATTGATACAAACTTTTGCTACTGTATCTCTCTCATGTAATTATTTCAATTTATACATATTAAATTCCGGAATGAATCGGAAATGAGATGTTATCAACAAACTGAAATGCATGGAATATGTTTGTAAATTCAAACATTGATAATATTATCAAAAGTACAGTAAAACCGACACTGAAAATTTCAAGCATAATTATCCGCTTTGCTCTGAGAAATATCATTGCATATTAAATGGAGCACAATACTTATAACACTAGTTAAATATTTTATTTTCTCATCAATAGAGCAAAAGAAAACTTCTGTTAATACTCCCAAAAGAATTACCAATTTCTAAATGAAAACATTTATATTAAATCGTAAATATTTGCTTAAATTATTTTCTCTGTCTAAGATGAAAATAGAAACTTCAAAAGACTTAAACAGATTATTCTGCTTCATTAAACTTAAGAGTCTTTGAATATTATATACAAATCCCGGGAGTATTTTTTTTTTGGAAAACATGGACATTTTTCTGAGAATTCTTTTTTCTTAACGTTCTGTAAAACAATACTTAATATAGCAAGTAATTAACTACGAAATACGCTTCACAATATTCCTTTGAGATGTTTCCTACAATGTAAACCTGATAAGATCATTATGTTGAGTCACATTCTATGGATAAAAACCGTTTTCTAAAATGGATTTGGTCGAGCCATATACAGTATGGTTCCCATAGAATTCAGCGCCAAAATCGAAAATATATAGGAAATGAAACAGACAATAATTATTGCTGAAATATAATTATTATGCTTGATTTCCGAATTAGTTTTTCAAATTATTTTGTGCAATATATTGTCATAAAATACTATACAAACACTCAATTCACTTTATTGATTCAGAACCATTACAATAAATTTTATATTTAATAAATATATCACATTAAGTTTGTTATTGAAAATTATGGATGATCTCTCACAAATAATCTAATTTTTCTGTCCTTATAACTAATCAAAATGGTATAAATTTTTATTTCATTCTGGCCGGAAAATGAGTAGTTTCAATAGCAATATCAGAACGGAAAATGAACTATTTCAGTAACATTCCGGGAATGTAACTTTCCCGGACTGTTACTTACTTTCCCGGACTGCTATTTTTTAAATGTCATATTTCCCCTTCTTTTTCAGGATTGTTTTTAAACTGCATACTAAATGATATTTTTTAAATAACAATTTATACCTGTTTATTTATATTAATAGTAATATTACAGTCTGTGTTTCTAATAAATTTCAACTTTTGAATCACGCTTCTTCCGTGAGTTATACCGATGCAGGGCTCCGCAGAGACAATTTTGGTTTCAAAAATATCATTGCACAACCTATAGAGTAATCTCCATTATGGAACTTCTGCAAAACCGTTTTCATTGCAGTCTAATGTCGTTTACATGTAAAAGTGATTTTCACTGTTTTTGGGTCCCGGCCTCTAACCGCCCCTGATTTCATTTTTAAGTAAATTTGTTTACGTGATACAAAAATATAGAGTTAAGGCTATATATTCTTCTTTAATTCATAAAAATCGGTTCATTGGTTGCAACTTGGTAGCCGATTGAAATGTGTCAGCTCGCTCTGAAACACCCTGTATAAGGTTATTCCACATTTCTGTATCTCTAACCTGACCACAAATAAAAAATTATTGTGTGTAAAAGCAGTGAGTTTTGTCTCAAGTGTGATTTTTCTGCAAACACAGTTTTTTATACATTACACAAAACTTATGTAATATTTCAATTTTTCGATGCTGTTTAGGATTTATATACGGTATAGATTTGTCTTCTGCTGAGAGGTGCAGACATGGGTTATCGGCAGGCAGCCCTATTATAGACTAGGGCCTAAATAAGCAAAATTACAATCATTCAATGCCTCAAGCATTTTTAGTAAAACCAAAAATGTTATAAGTTGAGAAGTTTTTGTTATAGGTCTAGAGACCTATTTAATTGACGTCCATGTTCCCATGAATGATGTTCTCGTGTTTACTTTAACACCAGTTCAGTTCATAATTAAATACTAGTACAATATTTCAATATAATTTGCTTATTTTCAGAGGAAATCTTTATTGAAAACAATAAATTTTGAGATCTTTTGTTTTGATACTTTGGAGTAGGTTACAATGTACTGAAAAATCGCGATCTAGGCCTAGATTACTTTTCTGAATATTTTTTTTCTTTCATTTTTTTGTGGTCAAATTTCCCCAAAATCTTGAAAATTTCCCCGAACCCCGTTCGGGCATATTCTGCACCCCAGCAAACATATGGTTTTAACTCTACTCATGACAGTTGTATTAGCTTAATAGAATATTGTTTCAAATCTGTTCTGACTGTTCAGCTAACATGAAATTTATCATAGGCCTATGATAATGGAAAAGGTAAAAACTAAATCTTAACAATTATATTCTTTTTGAAAGAATGGCAGTGAACCACTTTCAAACTTGTAGCGTGTCCTTTAGAATTGAAAAAATACAGCTAATAATCAGGGTTCAAAGTAGTACATTAAAAAATATAGGACTAATTTCTCTAAAATATGAATAGGACATATGAGCAATGACCAATGAGCAGTGGTTTCAGGAGGAATAGGGTGATTAGCTCCAATGACATACAAGTAAAGATAAAAAAATTCAGAAATTGAAGTTACATATTGTGAGCTATAGGCCTACTGAAATTCATAATATAAAAAAATAACACGTTGCTTCGATCATTGTTATATTGAGAAGCCTACATATTGTTTACCACTCACTGTGAATCCATTCATGAATGACACTATGACAGAAAGCAGAGCCTAGCAAGGTATTAGTGAAAATGTGATATTTTTTTAACGTGAAATGCAGTATAAAAAGAAAATTCAATTTTATTTAGGCAAATTTTGATTTCTATGACAGAGAGCTCTTATCGGTTTGTCTGTAAAGGTGGTTTTTAAGATTTAAATGAGATCAGTAAAAGTACTAGCAATAGACCTAGCAAAATGTGAACGAAGCCCGACTGACATTTTTTTTTTGGTATTTTCTGACATAGGCCTATATGAGCAAAATAGGCCTACTGATCCTTTTTGACGATTTTATTGCAGAATCTTCAGAAAATTTTGCTTATTTTTAACAGAAAATAGCCTAGCATATTTTAAATGATTTTTTATTAAATTACAATATTCCTTTTTTTTTTATTTTGTGATATTTTTAAGAAGATTGGCGTTAAAGAAGACGATGCTAAAACTGCCCTTGTCGTGTTGCAATTTTGTAGACCTCTTGAAAAATTGAAATCATAATATTTAGTCAGCATAGGGCTGGATTTTGCCACAACATACGAGCACAGATTCAACTAATTAAATATGATGGGATTGATGGTGGTCGCGTGGTCCAACTGTCTAAGCAAACCAAAACTGTGAGCATCCATCGAGTTGTTTATTTTTAAAATTATCAGTGAGGGTGTGACACAGGGAAAGCTACGGTACAGAAATTGGGAACATTACTTTGTAAGGGAGTAACCCGAGCTGCAAATTTTTTATATTTAGTACACAAAAAGAGTTAATTTTTTTTTTTTTATATTTAGTACACAAAAAGAGCATTTTGACTGACATTTTATCTACAAAAATTGTCATAATTGTGGATATAATACGTAAACAGGCCTAGTAAAAAATATAGGAATTATAGGACAACTGTGAAAAATATAGGAATTATAGGACAACTTTGAACCCTGAATAACACACAGTATATATTTCATTAGTAATTCTAAGGTTAAAATCATAACTGTGATAAAAAAAATCTTAATTTTTAGTTACATACATTAAAAAAAACATAACTTTTTAATATTTAATACATAACAGAATGAGAAATCTTTGTATGTTCAAATATTGAAATGTACATCAAAACATTACAGAATGATTATCAATTTACCTTTCTCTGAATCTTGTCTGCTGCCACCTTCCTGCTTTTTCCTCTGCTCATATTTCCTTGCAAACTTCCAGAAACTCTCGTATTCAGGACTCCCATAAGCAATAGGAGAATTTCTTGGTTTAAAAAACACTGAGTCAAAGTCACGTTTAAAATGATCAAACTGTTTTTCACTAATATTATTTGAAGTTGAAGGTTGGGAATAATGTTCGCTAGATGGCACTTCCCCCCTCCTGGAACTTGACCTTTCATTATCGTTACGACTTCGTTTTCTCTCCCGAGGAGATTTACTTCTACAACGTTCCTTAAATCTACTGTGCTTCCCCATCTGGACAAAAAACTATGATAAAACTATTTCAAGATATAAAATAAGACAAAAAAAAAGCACAAATTGTATAATAACCCCCACAAAACTCCTTCTTCTTTACTCCCGCACAAATATTGTTTATTTTTCTCCACATAAACACGTAAAATTAACCCTCTCTCTTGATGGACTGAGGGGCCTCTGCTAGTCCTTTGACCTTGAGTCGCTCGGCAGTCTTCAAGAACGATGCTAATTCCTCCTGTGCTACGTTGACTTCTCCTGCATACATGAATTCCAGGATTGCTTGTAAGTGGTTGAATGGTACGTCCTTCAAGATGATGATTGGGTGCTTAGAGGGGTTCTCTTCCAGTAAGGCCTATGGAAGGGAAATGAGAAAGTGTTAATAATGTCCAGTAGTTATTTTAGAGTCTCTTTTAAATTATACTTTCCATTTTAAATGTTTGTAGGCCCTAAATACATTTTTTTCTATTTATTTATTATTTCCGTATTTAGAGTCACCAGTAAAAAAGGTTGATCCATTTAAAAAAAATACCTACAGCCTAAAAATTCATTTCAACTGTTGACAAGAACTGTAGTAAAATAGTAAATTCTGTGTATTATAAATTAAATATACCGTAATTATGAAGTCTTAATTTGCCTGTGAAAAATTCCACCAAATTACCAAACCTTACCCTATCCTATTTAGTAGAATGAATGGTAATTATAGAATACTCTACACAAAACAGTTAACCCATGATTAGAAAATTTAAAATGAAAATTTATAGAACTTTGCAGGCTCAAAACTTTCCATACGAATCTAAAACCACTTCAATTACCTTAAAGTAAGGGCTGCAAGCAGAGAGTACCATCTTATGTGCTTTGCATGTCTGTCCTTCACAAGCCAATGTAACATCAGTGAAGCTCTTTTCATCTCTCAGATGTTTGAATGAAGTAACCATGTTGGATTGGAAATCGTTCCATTTTAAACAAAACTGCTGCTGTTCTGCTGCCATTATTATGAATTATACAATCACAATACTGGAAAGAAATGAGAAAAAGTTTGGTTACGATTTTGGTTGTTTGAAATATTTGGTTAGTTACAGGTTGGTAGTGTTCAAAACATTACTACTGTAAGGAATTGGTATTAATATTTACAATTTTTTTTCATTATTAATTATCACAGAGTTTGAAACTAGGCTTAAAAGAATCTGTGGGTGATTGAATTATCTGTTAGCATAGTTCTTTCATTTTATTAAAAAATATTTACTTTATTTTGCAATTGCTCCCAAAAGTTGGAACACTCAAAATCTATCATTTTCTGGGACGACTGAGACTGTGAAAAATGTAAATGAATTTTTTGAGTCAATTTAAATTGAACTAAATGAAGAAATAAATAGGCCTATTTCGCCAATATATCATAAGACAGCTAGTGATGTCCTGTAGTCCTGATGTGTACTTTAATGAGGTAGTCCTACTTTTAGTTTTTCATTTAATAGTTAAATATAAATTGATAGAAAAAAATCATTTTTCATGAGTTTCTTTTTTCACAATGCCAGTAGAAAATGATGGATTTTCGCTTTCCAACTTTCGTGAGTAATTTTTTTTTTTGTAAAAAATGTACAATGCTAGGCCTACTGTAACTGTTATTCAATCACCCACATATTAAAAAATTTAAGTCTCAGTTGTTTCAATTCTCTACAATCAGACAATAATTTTAAGTACGTGACAAGGAATGTAATAATACTTGGTTATATGAGTGAACAGTTTCAAAAGTAACCTTTTCAAGATGCTACTCGTTTCACCACGTAATGACAAGTCTCCGAAAAAGACTAGGAGTGGGAAATTTTTAACTAATTTTTGTAGTCCTAATATAAATTCCCAAATTTGGGAACTTATTTCCGACTGGGGAAAATTCCCATTTAAATTTCTTCCTGACGTAATAGACCTATTTCCCAGGAAAATTCCTGAGCTTACAATACTAATGTACTGACAAAGAAAATGGCAAATAGTCAGAAAAGGAACTGCCTAGCTTCAAGTCAGTGAGTTGTTACACCTAGAGACATTTTCTCTACCCATCTCTTGGTTTTCACCATGACTAGGAAAATTGGGAATTGTTGCGCTGCTCAGCATGGGTGGAAAATGTTCGGTAACCGTGTAACCAGGTTACCGGGAACGAAAGCGCAGCAACGGGAACGAAAAA
>JAQIWE010001782.1:0-14735 GCA_034698565.1 Campodea plusiochaeta
CGAGCGAAATTTTTTAAGCGATATTGAAATTAATGGAGATTATAAACAATTTTTAGTCAAAAATCCAATGGGTGCATCAATGGGTTCAGCTGCTCCGCTGCACCCATGGAGTCGGCTCCTATGATGGCAATGGTTTGTGAATAACTTTTGATAGGATTGTGAAAGTTATCGTCCATTTTGAATATTTGAAGAGATGTGCAACTAAGTTTTACATAGGTAATACATGCAATTTTAATATCTAAATTATCAAGTGAACGTGTTTCATTTCTGTATTTCCATTATTATTACTAACAGGGCCTTATTTGGGTGGACATGCCCCCCCCCCAGACACACACACACTTAGGTTAGACCTTCCTAAAAAAAATTAAGAAGGTAACAAAGAAAAAAGTAGAAAAATGACAAAATATTACTAAAAGATAACTATATTTCCATGAAAATGAGCAAAAATCTTTCAATATATAGGTATTTTTACTGAAAAATGTCTTAATCTGGAAAAATTGCTTAAAATTTTCTCAATGAAAAACACAAAACTTTCGCTCTCGGGCTTACGCCCTCGCATTCGTTTTTTTTCTCACCCATCAAAAGTTGAAATGACTCCCCTGATTACTAATCTTATGTAATGTTTAGTATTTGGCAGCAAAAAATAATAGTTTCTGCACTCAAAATAATACTTCCCTATATTTTTCGGAGTGAAAAGGTGAGCAAATGACTCAAGAAATTCATCAGAATATTTTGATGTGTAACAGTCAGACTGTAATATTACTAAAATACTGCTGGTCATATTATTTGTATTTTTGAATTATATAATTGCTTATATTTACAATATTTTATACACACATGACAATGTTCTAGTTGTATGTAACATATAAAAGAATTTAGACTCATTTCAAATCTCGATAAAACGTTTTATTTAAAAATATATTCCGGAAATTGTTTTAAAATTTAGGTCTTAGTCAGTAATTACCTATTTATAGTGATAGACATTTTTATCATTGCCAGTAATTACACATATTAATTTTTAAATATCTTGAGCAGTACTCAGATAGTTGTCAAAAAATTTGCAGGGAATATATTAAAAACTGTATAGCAGCATGCTGTGCTCATTATTCTATCCATGAATATATTTATTTCAGTTATGTTTAACTTATCCTTACAATCCGATAAATATTTCAGCACTCCCTATAACTGGTTAGTAATATCCAATGTGCTCCTAAGCATTACAGTGATTTCAGACGAGGTTTGAATTTAGTAAATGAATGTGGAAAGTATTTTACATTTAACTTCTTTTAAGTTTAATTCTATCATGTTAGCAAAAGGATGCATTAAGTATTACTGAAGCTCTAAAATAAATTGGGAAAAGAAGGGTATCACTGGTAATATCAACTCATTTTTATCTGTAGTTTGCAGATAAAAACAAAGCAATGATATTACCTTCTTTATAAAAGCAAAATTGCAGTATAAAAGAATAAGAATCTCAATACATAAGAATTTCGATGTAATAAAAAAAAAATGCTCATATAAAAATTCCCAGAAACTTAGTTTTCTTTCTTTTATGGAACGAGTCATGAAATCCATATCTCCGTAAAAATATCTCGCTTGATTTCTTTATTTATTCTCCATACTGCAGAAGCATAACAATAAAATAAACTACCTATGCATATAAATCCGCTCTACGGTTGGCAATACTTTCCAAAACGATCATCTTAATAGTTTTTCGATCGTACGCATAGCTTGGTGCTACTATCGTAAGCTCCAGGAATTCAACATAAAAGAATGTAGCTTAAAGAACGAACGGACTTTGCCCCTGATATCCCCAAAGATTTGAAAACTTGTGTCATTTCGGAACAAAATATTCTTTTTTCCCTCCATCATTTTTATCTTCTTCTTCTTTCAGCATTACCAACTTAACATTCAGAGCATTTTCAGTATGGAAATGTCAAAACTATTTCTTTCTCTCGTTACCCAACTTTGGAAGGTTTTTAGCACTGATGCTGGTCACGTGGACAGCAGGGCTGCAGAAGTTACAAAGTCAAAAAGAAAATAGCAATGTCGTTCACCGAAACAGAAGAAATACTTCCAAAAAGATGTTTCTGACAAAAGGACCAAATATTTGAGCCCTTAAAAACACTGTAATATATTATCTTTAATAAACATGATTACAGAATTACATTTAAAATAATCATTAATATCAATCAATCTGGAGTTAAATTCGCTTTTACATTTTCATTTTAGAACTGTCCACTTTGATGGAAGTATTCCAAAGAGAGCAGGAAAATAAGCACAGTCATGGGCGCCGAGTTCTGAAAAATAGGATTCTAAAAATAGGATTCTAAAATAGGATTTTTCCCTGGATTCTAGAATCTTGGGGTAATATTAAAAGAACTTAAATATTTTATTTTCAATAATTATTTACTCATCTGAAATTACGTAACCTCTTGAAAAGATATTGATGTAAGCAAAATATTTAACTGCATTTCAAAGAGAATTGATTTTTCTATAAAGAAAAATGATAGGTGTCTATGAGTGAAAAGAATTGAAAAAGTATTAATTGATATTATGTATTGATCGAAAAAAAAGAATAAACCATTCATGTATAAATTTTAAATCATTAGCAAGTACAGTTCTGAGTGAAGAAATGTCTTCCTTAACCCAGGACATGGGAGTATAAACAGAAATATTATTTTCAATCTACATAGGCGACTAGGGTCTATGTTCTATATTAGAAATTTACTTTAAAATCTAAAAACTTGACTAGCGTATATTACTACAACAGATCATCTTTGCTGCATTAGGACATCACTGAACTAACTAGAACGATAACTTCATCAACCCCGAATAATAACCGGAAGTAAGTCAGTAATACGTTGTATAACGATATAACAATCGAACCGAATAATTTCTCCCTCCGTTTCCTTGGAGCAATTTCTGTTCGCGTGTTGGCGGACAATGCATCAATTATGATTTGTACAAGCAATGATATCGAGATGACAGTTTCTGTAATTAAATGGATAATATTAATAAGAGAGCTGAAGAAGTATTTTCATACTCGTTGAAAATATAATTGCATGATAAGGAAAGGGAGATATTTCATCACAAAGATAAGATTTAGAGGGAGAGATTTAAAAACTTAATTTAAAAGTATGAGAATGGGATATAGAACGCAAAGAGTTATGGAGAAGAGTATATCAGAGCTTAATACGAGGCTTGGATGGGCAAAATTCAAAGAGATTTGCGAAACCATGTTTGGGAAAGCTCATATTTCAAGTAATGATTGCAAGGGATAAAAGTGCTGTTAAACCAATGTTCTTTTTTTAAATTAATATTTTTTTAATTGTTTCGGACATTAGGAATGTTTCAATATAAGATCTTGAACGCTACTAGTAGAACAAAATTTTCGTGTGTTTACATAGTGAAAATAGTTTTATATTTATCAAACATATCACTTTACAACATTTTAATTTAAAAAAGTATTTCCCATTCTTCCTATTGTTATTATTTCGAACTGGGAGATTATTATTGCTTGTAGCGCAAACGTAATCCCTATATATTTATCACTGCTTCATTTTCTCTATATACATCACTGTAGTAAACTTAGCCAATGTTATGACATGTTTTTTTCTTCAACATTTTCTATAGAGCCAAAATCACTCTAAAAACAAAGCCTTATGAATATTATAAATATCAGACTAACCTGCATTCTTCTTAATAATTTACTTTATACCTGTAATTAATAGTATTCTACGTACATATACCCAGTCTTTGACATTCCTAACAATATTATTCCTTTCTAATGTTCTTAAAAATAATTCTTTTTCTTATACAAAGCAACTGAAAAAAAATGTCTGTTCTGCTTTTTCCCTCATGCTACATTATAATTACAACAAATGTAAACACAATTAACAAAAGCTATTCAAACCACAATTCCTGCAGCAGTGTAAAAAAATCCCATACAATGTAAACAGAATTATTCCTTTTCCTTTTGTGTGCACCAATTTCTAATTTACTTGTATATACACCACACCGCTTTTTTCCCCATAATAACATTTCCATAAGTATTGTTTCATTATGAAGATCTCCTTTTTTATCCCGTATCAAAGAAAATGATATTTTCTTCAACCTCAAAGGGAGTGCATAAAAAAGAAGATGGCTTAATCTTTTGCTCCTTTCAAAAAGAAACATGTATTTTAGTGGCATCAGTGTTAGTTTTATTCCACCGGTCGATTTTTAATTTAAATACTTATATGCGCCGAGGTTTCACAAACTGCGGGAAAGAAGTCGTCTGCTTGTGTTGAAGAAAAAAGGTTTCTTAAATATGAACATTCTTGTACTTCCATAATAAAAATGCAGTCTAAGAATTTCAAGATTTTGTAAGGAATGGAATTGATGTTTTCTGTTTGGAATTCACATAGTTTTGTTTTTAAATCTTCAGATTTGATTAAACAATTCGGGAGAAATAAGTTAAAATTCTTAAATATTTGAACTCACAATTTTATGCTTATATAAGGTTTGACATGGTTGGATTATATAATAATAATTTTCAAACAAAGTCAACAAAACCACGATGAAAATGTTCCTAATTTTTTGGTAATTTATTGTAATATTTTATTCGAAATGTTGATATTCTTGGTTCTAACACTTCTTTGACTTACGTGTTAATTGGTTCTTATTGTTTGAAAAGTATTGATATTTTATTAAAGTAAACTAGCGATATAACAGGAGAAGAGATAGAGAAAAAAATATTACTATACTTTACTATTAAGTATGTGACTCAGTTTGTTTCGTGATAAATTATGCAAATGTATATTCTGCACCTATAATAATAAAATACATAAAATTGGGGTAATTGGAATTACTTCTTTTATAACAATACAAAAATTGACTTCATCAAAACCCGTTAGCTGAAAACTGTACTTTTCCTACTATGTAATGAAGTACTCAAATAACTAAATGATACGTTGATTCTTCTCTTTATAACATTACAAGCATCCCACAGATAAAATTTCCTTTTCCAACATGTTCTGAGAGAGAACATTAAAATAAATTAAAATATGCGAAAATATGTATTCAACCTAATTATATAGAAAGGATAACTGTCCACAACATCTGTTCCACTGATCCATAAATCTGGAGAGTATTACGGAGTAATACCACACAAAATGGAATTTTTATTTCGAACCTCCAAAAGTTACCTTAAACAGTTAATTAATTATCATTCTGCTTCCAATAAAAAGGGATTTTAGTACCGTGTTTGGATTTGATTGATAACCATGTTTTGTTATGAAGTGATGTATCTTTATGTATTTTCAAAAGCTGTCATTCTATCAAGTCGAAAATAACTCATAAACATAATAATTAATTAATTATATGTATACGTATAGTAGTACATAGAAATACTAATCATTTACCTCTGCTTTCATTGGTCTTCTTAGTATAAATATGTATTCTATTCCACTTGTTACAGAGATTGACTTGTAATATATTTTCTAATTATCCTATATACGATTATTTTAATTCGGTGGAAAATGAAATAAAATTTACTCATCGGAATTATATATTTTATTTCCGGGGTCTGAGCAGCTTTAGTTGGAGCAGCTCTAAGCATATTAATTCGAGCAGAATTATGACAAACAGGAAGTTTAATTGGAGTCGATCAAATTTATAATGATAATGATATTTTTATTGTGAACCACAACGGAAATACAAATTCCTATTATAGTGAACACAAAGCTAATATTATAGTGAACACATCAAATGGTAAAATAATAGCATAAATGGCATAATTATAAAATGTAATAATAAAAACTAACAATGAGAAGTGTGAAAGTCAACATATTAAAATCAAAACATTTGTAACTATTAAAAACATTTCTCGCATTCACATACACAGTGAAAAATATCCACTTGCTTAGATGTTTACATGTAATCGTAAGGATTTAGTTTACTGTTGTTAAAATGTAGTTTTACTATAGGTTTACTAGCAATTTGCCAATTTCAAGCTCTAAAGATATCTCATATGACTGCAACTTTGACTTTTCATTAAAATGTTCCTGAATAAAATATTGCGGGATTTACTCTCTCAGCGTTAAACAGCAAGACACCACCTTCTACTTCCATGAAACACTGTCTTGTACTTATAGTTGTAAAATTAGCTACTTTTAGTTGTTTCACCAGTGATAAATTGGTTTTGGTTTAGTAATTTTAATTCCTAACATTATAATAGGTTGGTATCATAAATAGAATTCTATAATTGATAACAGAATTATAAATTAGAGAATGTGATCTGAGGTGTTACATTATTCTCTTCTGTAGTCAATTGCAAATTGGGCTATATATGACTATATAAAAAAATTGTATTTTATTGGAAATTATAAAGTTTAAACTGCTTATTTGGAAACTTGTTGTTTTTGTGTTACTAGGTCATCACTTAACTTATAAAAAGGCATTTAAATTGTTTTGAATTGCTAATTAAATTTTCTGATTTAATTTCCATTTTAATGTGATGGTTATCTCAAACTATGCGTTTTTCAGCAAGAGAAATTTCTTTGATGCTTTGATAACATTAATTGAAGTTTATATTACTGGAAAACATTTTCCTTGGCTATATGAATTTACTTTAATTCTATTTTTGAAACCAAACGGGTCCTTCAATATTACAAATGAGAGTAGTAAGTTTGTAATTTACATTCTATGTATTATATTATATAGTTAGACAAGAAGTTAATTATTCTCATGGAATGTTGTAGACTAAATTGTAAAAATTTCTGTGGTAGTACATGTACCTTTCCAATAAAGATAGACTCTATGAACTTTTAATACGTAATGTTGTACAGTACAAAATCAAGTTTAATATCTCAAGATACTAGGACTAATACTGTAATGACTTAGGATGTAACTCACTAAAATTATTGAATTCTGCATAAAAAGAAATTATTTAAAAAAGTGCGCATTATTCTGCTATAGGCAATACAAAATAGTTTCTCACAACTGTTAATAAGAGAATTTATGGATGAAACATTAATTTAAATTTAACATTTTGTTTCAGCGGACACAGCATAATCAGGTACTCCAACAGTGGCAGGTGCCTTTGACGATAAGGATGAAAGTAGTGAAAGAGAACAGTTAACACTTAAACAAAGGCATCAGTTAAAACACAGGGAACTCTTCCTTTCGAGACAAGTTGAAACTCTCCCTGCCACACATATCCGTGGGAAGTGTGCTGTTACTCTGCTCAACGAAACAGAATCACTTCTCTCATACCTCAACAAGGAAGTAAGTTCATTAGTTCACTTATCTCTCAATTCAGTTTATAGGAGTTTTAAACATTTAATTGCAAGTATTCTTTTGCTCTATTTTTGTAATTTAAAAATCTCAATGATAACTAGTGTATTTGCATTCATTATTTTGTTATTTTCATTTCATTTGAGGAAGCAGTAAACACATTAAAAAACTTTCTTGTTTAAAATTGGTTTGACTATTATGTATTATAAAACATTTTTAGTATATGTACTGCCGAAGCGATAAAACATTAAATTGACAAAGAAACCCTCTCATACTCATAAGGATTTTTTGTATTATGTATAAATATGGTTAGTATGCTGTATTTACCTTGATATCACATAATTATAGTGAGTGCATATTGTTGTGGGTTGACTTTCCAAAGATTACTTCTCACTGTTGTATTTAAAAAGTGTTATCCATCAACATAATTATGTGGTAGAAAAACACTCACATGATTAAGTTAATGCCCTACAGTATTATTTTTTATTACAGACAGTACTAAATACTTGGGAGTAAATAATTGTGCTTGGTTGAAATGAAATATCATTTCGTTTTGGATTGGCCTAATTACTGAAAATAGGAATATAAAAGAAGTTTTTTTTTTGTCAAATTTATTTTTTAACTTGCTGTAATTATGAAGCATTTCATTTGAAGATGTAGCATTAAAGTGAATTTTATGTGCAATGTTTGAATTTAAAATACTTTTATTTTTAAATGCTGGTTCGAATTCCTCTTAATGATGTTTTTATAATTTTTTCTTTCTTTCCAGGACACATTTTTCTATTCGTTAGTATTTGATCCACAACAAAGGACACTTCTAGCAGATAGGGGAGAAATTCGGGTTGGAAGTAAATATCAAGCTGAACCCACACTTTTATTAAAAGAAGGTAATGCATATTGAGAAACATATAATATATAGCATTGCTTTCAGAATGAATAAATGGAAAATTCATATAGCCTATGTCCCTGCTTGATTTCATTTTGTTTTATTTCTATTATTATATTAACTTCAGTATATTAAATGCAGTAAGCAGTAAAATAATTAATATTAATAAAACATAATTATTTTATTACAATCATTTAGACGTACAATTCTTTTAGAATTTATACATAACTATTTTGCTTTTATACTCTAAATTTCAGATAAAATTATTCAATTGTTTTATGTACTATTATGCAAGATAATTACAATTAGCTGTAATGATATGAAGAGTGTTTTTTTACAAGCAAGTTAACAGCTGGAATCAAGTAAAACTTCTTTTTCTTGAACTTGTGAGCCACTTTAAAGAGTACTATACAGCATAATCTGTAAATGAATTTTAATACTCAGTTCATTAGCTTAAAATTTGGACGATTTCATAATTTAGCAACTTCATTCAATAATTAAGTATCAGTACTTATTAAGAAGACTTATTGATGGAAAGTTGTAAACTTAGAAGAATTTTTAAATGTTATTCTTATCATAATTCTGAAGACTACTTCAAATAATGGACAACCACTTTTTTCTTTGCTGTATCATTTCATAATAAAGTATTTTGTGACTGTTAGTATAAGACTCAGTGATAACACTAATAACAAATTTTCAAACATGAGTTAATGTAAATTAAAATTTGCCTGTCAAAAACTTGATTCAATACATCCTTTACAATAGCACATTTATTACCTTTATTTTCAGGAGAAAACGATGACAGAGATTCTGAGACTTTGGAAACATTAGTTTGGACTCCATATCATGGTTTAACGGATCGTCAAATAGACCAGTTTCTTGTGATCTCACGCTCTGTAGGTACATTTGCCAGAGCACTTGACTGTTCTTCATCAGTGAAGCAACCAAGTTTACATATGAGTGCAGCAGCAGCCTCCAGAGATGTTACATTAGTAAGAATAATTTTACACTTTTTTTTTACATGTTACTTCTTTTCGGTGGATTTACATATATATGGTACTACACTTATGCAAAAGGGTTTTTGGTGTGCCTGGTTCAGATTAAATTAGGTTTAATTAAATTGGTAAATAATGATAAATTGACAAACGTAATTCAACCACTGAAATACAGACTAAAAAATTAAACTGACCGGACCTCTGAAAAGCTTTGTATATAAGTACCCCTTTTTTACTTATTGTATTTTATTAACTTGTGACAGAGAGATGTAATTCTTTTAAATATTTGTTGATATTGAACAAGCTATTTAGGCCTACTTTGTAGTAGCAAATGCCAAGATATTATTTTTTTATCTTGTATTTTCTATCAAAAGAACTTTGCTATCAGTAAAGGCACGCAGAATATGGAACAGTTACATTTACAAATTTTACCATTTTGTTTCACTCATTGAAAAATTAGAGAATCTCTAGATTCAAAATTATTCTGTACTTAAGAGCTACAAACAAGTTTTTGTATAATGTTATTAACAATGTTTATTTGAACATATTTTTTTAATGGTAAACTAAAGTACTGATAATATTCCTATTTGTTTTCAGTTCCATGCAATGGATACACTCCATCAGCAGGGTTACAGATTATCTGAAGGTTTAAGTTCTTTAGTTCCACTCACAGGGCCAATGCTTTGTAGAGATGAAATGGAAGAATGGTCTGCATCTGAAGCTAATCTATTTGAAGAAGCTTTAGAAAAATATGGAAAGGACTTCAATGATATCCGTCAGGACTTTGTAAGAAATTCACAAAGAAATTTAATCATATTATTTGTACTTATTTGTTATATTGTTTTTTACCTTCAGCTCCCTTGGAAATCGTTGAAGAACATTGTTGAGTATTATTATATGTGGAAAACCACAGATCGTTATGTACAACAAAAACGTGTGAAGGCAGCAGAAGCAGAATCCAAATTAAAACAAGTATACATACCAAATTAGTAAGTATAAGTTCCACATATGCGGTTTACATAGCTTACTAAACTTTTTGTTGTTTAGTATAATACTATACTGGTTATACTGAGTTAATGAGTTTCTTTTTTAAATGCATTGAGAAGGTACATGTACAGTCTATTAGAATGCCATTCTATCAAACTTGTATATTGCATTAAAATTGTTGATACTATACTATGTTATAAAAGAACCTGGTGCATTCATTATTGGTAATTTTTTTAAAGAAAAAAAATGAAAATTGAATAAAACTGATGCAATCTAACAATATGAGAAATTTTTCACAGTAGTAAATTAGTCTATGCTGTATGCCCAATACTGTATTAGCAATATCACAGAACGTACGATGGTTGTAGCTGTATTTGCAACTGTTTGTAATAGGATTTAGTAAAAAAATGGAAATTAATAGGAAACAGTATTTCAAAAATACTGTTAACTCTTAGACCTACAGTACTGATAAAGTAGAACAGGTGAAATAATTTATTTTTTTTATTTTCAGCAATAAACCAAATCCAGCATGTCTAAATCCAGGCAAGGGTATTATAAATGGTGGTGCTAATATAGATGGACATGTTCTTGGCAAACCATGTGAATCATGCTCAAGTAAGGAAAAAAGTTATATACTTTCATTCTAGTAGAAGCAAAAGTTCAAACAATCTTTCATTTTTACTTAGCAAACATTGTTATCCCCTCAGTAGATTTTTTTCAGCTGTAAATATTTTTTACCTTTTACTGAAACTTTTATTTCAAAAGTGTTAAAATACATTGAAGTCAAGTGGAGGAAACTGTAATTGCCTGATGAAAAATATGTCTTACTCTATACAGTTGAAATTCTCAGTAAAACTTGAATGTAGAGCTGGGCGCGTGAGTACATTTCCGCTCACGTCACTCACGCTCACGAAACCAGTTAGTGCGATTCACGCATACTCACGCACGACTATTTTACCGCGTCCTCACGTCACTCACGCTCACGAATCCAGATTGCTCGTTTCACTCACGCTCACGCACGGCGTGTCACGTGAAATCACGCGAAAATTAAAAGTTATTGTTCATCAATTTTAGATTGAAGTTGGTTAGGTCTAGTCACTCTAGTGTTTCCAAACTCTAAATTTTTCGTACCAGATTATCCGAACTCAATACCTAGGTAATAATATAGTACATTCTTTAATTCATTCTTCCAAATCGGAAGTATATTTTAAAAATACACTCCACATTGATATCCGTAATCTCTAGTCTACTCTACAATGCTGCATTGTGCATTAGCAAGAAGTAATCGTAATCCCTTCTTGGCATTAGGTATATAATACTACATGACCTTGATCACCCCATTTCTATAATACGTATCATAAAATATATATATAAATAGTTGTTTGACAAGTTATTTTTAGAGATAGAAAGAAAATTCAAAAGCAAGACCAATTATGAGCTAACTTTGTACTAAATGGAAACACTTTCCTTACAGCCTTGTCAGCTTCTTTTTCTGTTTCCCGAAAAAAAAAAAAATTTAGTCTTTTTTTCGTTATTTCAAAGAATTTTTTTTTTACATTCACTCACGGTCACACACGAGTTTTAGCTCCTCACGTCACTCACGCTCACGTAACTAATATCTCAATTTTACTCACGCTCACGCACAACTCACGTTCGTGAGCGTGATCATGCGTGAGCATTACTCACGCGCCCAGCTCTACTGGCCATGATTAAAAAGGGAGGAGTAGGGAGATAAACAAGCTCAAAATGAAGTCTGTGAAGTTGTGCATGTAAAGTATAATTTATTCCAATTGGATAATTAAAAGTTGCTCAAAATCGCTAGATTCAAATGCTCTCATCTAACGACTGTTTTTTTTATTGTATTATTAAAACCCTTCAAGCCGTATAAAAAAACGCGAATTTATTCTCTACCTGTAACGTATTGCCTTACTTATACGCAAATACCTATTCCTTCATAGTCGTTTTGCCGTATGTATATACGCAAATCATTCTTTCTTTGAATCAATGATTCTGATTGGCTACTGATGCACTGATGGTATCGATCAACTATTTTGACGTTTTTAGGTCAATCAGATATGATGTTTTAAAATACTCCATTTTTTGCTTTCTGGAGGCATATTTACAAAAATAAAGTTCTGCTGCTGCAAAGGCATTTAAAAATGGCGGAAACTCGTGCTTTGAGGTATTTTCTTTGAATTTTAATTGTGATCTTTTGGTAAAGAGAAATATTAAAGGTAAAATTTCTTGAAGGGTTAACAGAAAGTCATATCGCGGCACCAAACTGAATTCGAGATTAGTCTTAAATGAGACAAAACAGACTGTGTAAAGATGGAAACACTTATTTGATATATGATTATGTTTTCACTTGAATTATAATGCTTGATTTTTTAATTTCAGATGACTTCTTGAATTGGACGTAGGGAAGTGATGCTTATAAATCTCACAAGATTAATCAGAATTTCAATACAGAAGTTGATTGAAACCTAATATTACAATCCTACTTCTTAACCAGGATCAATTTCACATTGTAAGTTTAGGTCTATATTTATTTTCAATCATCAGTGTTTAAAAAAAGTGCTAATTGGTTTGCATTGGCAACAGAACATCCCTATTTGGCAACAAATGAAAATGGGTGGTTGCCATTTTTGGCAACAAAACTTGTAAAATTTATTTTTTCATTTTTAGATTCCGTCAGTGGTACGAAAACATATTATACACCATTGGAATCGTTTTTTTTCTGATCTTTCAAATGATAGTTTTGGATTTAAAATACGATTTTGTGTTCAAAAATTATAAATCTTTCATTTCAACTTTTATGGAGTAGAACCTATCATTGTAGTATTTTATTGTTCGTAGATGATTGTGTACTAGCTGTACTTGTCTGTAAATTATGATAATTACAAACTATATTAATATTAGCCTTAAAGCATATTCAGAAAGTATGCTTTTAAAAAAATATAAGAAGATCCAGCAGTTTTTGTGAAATTTATACCTTAAATTACCTAATTACCTGTATAATATTTTTTCTAACGGCGAACAATAGAAATAAAATTTGTTTTAACGGACAGAATAACATTGTTAACTTTTCAAAATTCAATTAGACTGTAACTATTCACAGTATTGAAATAAGCCTACTACTATTGAGAAAAGGGACATTTTGTATAGGTCTACATGATGCTTTACATAATTTTACCGTAACAAAAATGGCAGCCAAGTAAGAGGATTTGGCAATAAAAAAATCATGTTCGTTACCATTTTGGCAACCAAGTTCCAAAACTTTTTTTAAACACTGTCAATCACATAGAATTGCTGTGACATCCCGTTTCATTTAAATTTAAATTCCACTTTTCAATTTGGATGGCATGTTATTGTGTTTTAATTTCTGCAACTTTAACATAATATGATAGCCTCAAGCTAAATTGACGAACGTTTTTTATAATATAAAAACAAGAAGGAGCTTTCCCTAATAGTAAAAGTGGAGTATAGTGAAGTAGACAATAAAGTATCAATTTTCTAATGTTGAATAGTTAGAACTCTTTCGAAATCTAAATGTAATAGCCTATTATTATGGGATTTTGTATGGACTGGACAGCCAAATAGATTTTCTTTAATTTCACTGTACTGATTTGTTATATAAAAATTATCAGCCTACTATTTTTCGTTAAAAATCTTCTTGGGATGAGTCACCTGTGAAGTGAATTTTTGTATCTGCGTATCTTATAGCTTCACAACAACGAAATAGCGGTTGTATTAAATAAACTCGGATGATTTTATGATTTAAAAAAAAGAATGAACAAATTCCGACTTATGATTCTCAAGTTATAAGCTCAGAATGATTTTGGAAATGAGGTTTACAGGTAATTCAGGGAGTTGTCTGTGAACCTCAAGTGGGCGTATCTCCAAAATGGCTGGACAGTATTTGTTCATTCTTTTTTCAAACATCATCTAAAAATTCAATAAAAAAATACTATTAACAGAACTCAAAAAGTAGAAACTTGGCTGTCCAGTCTTTTTGAATGATAGCTTACTGTATAATGGAATTTAATGAAGAATCTTTTTAACTTTCAAATATCCTAATTATTATATTTATTGACTTTTACACATTCACTTTTTGGGCCAACAATTTTATATTGACTTTGTTTAAAAATGAGTTACAATCTCTTCCTAATGTAAGGCTTGTAATTCTCTTTGGCGAATCCATTCTCGTAGCGTGTATTCATGTCAGTAAAACATGCATTTTAGGCTTTCAGTCTTCACTCAGTATTGAAGTAAAATTATGTGAGAAAAGAGGTTATAAATAGAAATATGTATTCTTACCCTCATTAGTAGCTTATTTTGGGGTAGTAGTCCTCAACACAACCCAGAAAAAATCATAATTCCAGAATCAAAACAGAAAAAAAATGTCAACTCCGGTTTAAAATTCGCGCTATCACTTAAAAAGTCAACAATTTTCTTGATTATTCGTAAAATATTTTTCCGAGTGAATAACACTGTAATAACTGAAAATGACAAACAAACTATCACTGTTACTAGCACTATCTGTAATATTTACCTAAATACCGTAAAAGTTACTTAAAACATTCGAAAAG
>JAQIWE010001783.1:0-14730 GCA_034698565.1 Campodea plusiochaeta
CGACTAGCGTCTCGTGCTGCAAATACACATTCGTGAAGAAATGATGTACTTTTCCCACTGTTGTACAAATAGCTATTGTGTTTTTGTTTCCTTTGACGGAAAAAGTTTTGCTGACAGTATTTTAAATTTTTATGAAGATATTAAATGATTGTCCCCTTGCTGTAGCCAGGGGTGAAATTTCAGTTTTTACATTGCTGGGAAGGCAAACAGACGGCGAAGTCGAAGACCATCCGAGGAGCGCCACCATGGTTGGCGTCGGCGAATGAAATTTTGGATAATTGAAGAGAAAAGTCACCATTCTGGACCATTTCTACTTATTTTTTGTAAAATTTATGACTTTTGTTATATTTATTATTTTTGGATCATTTTGCTATTTTGAATACAGTATATTGTCTCAGCATTGGAGGAGGAAATCACATACTGTCAGAACATTGGAGGGGCAACTGCCCCTTTTGTCCCCCTCCCCCCCGGTATCACCTATAGCTGTAGCTGTTTTTATAAGAAAAAGAGGTTAGGGGTTTGAATAATTTTTGTGAACCCCTAAATAACGTTGCAGTATTATAATTATTGGATTAAGGATGAACAAAAAAAAATGTCGGTCTGGTATAGTTCAGGTAGTTGGAGCATGGCATTGGATAGACCGAGGTCGTGGGTTTGAGTCATACTGGAACTGGAATTTTTATTGCTGTTAATTAACTTTCTAATGCATCATAGTCGGTTCACCATTTCATTTAATTATAACGTGAGGTATTTTACTGAAATATGAACGTAAAAAGCTGTGATTTCTTTCATATACTGTAAGTGCTAAGAATGGATAATGAATTCCGACCAAAGTAACATTACAGTAGATCTATAAAATTAACAACATTTCATAACTATAATAGTGTAATGTTCTGAGAGAGAATATTTTTTTTTACAAATGCCACAGCATAACAGTATCAGATTATTTACAAAATCTTATAACAAAAAATTATATCATGTTTATATATGGTTATGCAAAATGTGGATGGAGTCTTTCAGCACGTTTATAACAATTTCCTGGACAAGTTTCATTTGCAAATGGAATATCTTTATAAATTTCTCCTTGAAAGTGATTATGTAATTTAGTTTCTTAGCTAAATTGGCCATAGATCATTTTACTCGTATTTATTTTAAAAGCTCAAGACTCAAATTTCTCTTGTAATTAATTCATTTTGTGGCTAATGAAAGCAAAAAATATTTTATTTTTAATACTTTTGCTGTTTCCTTCTTCCAAAAATATTTAAAAAATAGTATTTCTAACTTTAGAATAACTTTAAAAAATGGACAGGCTTCGAAACTGGAGAATTTAACCGTAAAACTACAGATAAATCATAAAAGGAAACAATTACAAAAAAATACAACAATATACAACTCCATAATTTTCTATTTGTTGAAGATGACCCTGATGAGAAATTAATTATGAAAAGAACTCTATGGAGATTTTATTCTTTTCACAATACATAAAACCACTCACCTTTTTAAAACAGAACCTGCTGATCTACAAACTTCTAAAACCAACTCTAACAGCAGTGTAATAAACATCCCTAAAACAAACACTAATTAACATCCGCCTCACTCAATAAATTATTAATTCTAATCGAACAACTTACCCACAAACATTTTACACCACAAGGAATAAAAATTCACCCTCCATCTGTGAACGTATTTCCTGCTGGTTCATAATGGTATGAGATACGATTAATTCCCCATACCAGAAGGGAATAAGGGGCGTAGGAAGAGTTAGAAATTGGGAGAGTTATGGATGGTGTATATTAGATGAAATGCTTTTTTTTGCAAGTCCCACATCAAATGTGTTATACAGAATTTGTGGGTTCGATTTTCAGGGTGGGTGATATGTTACATCTGAGAGACATGGATTCAATACTATTCAAATTTGGTTGTGTTACAATTGGTAAATCTATAAATGAAACAAAATCTTTGTTAGTGTTTCATCTAGAATTTTTTGGGGGCAGGGCGCATTCAGGTTAAAGTAGGCACATTTTTGAGTAATAACAAATATTCAGGACACGTAAAATGATTATATAAATGTTTCATTGACATTTTTTAACATTTCTTCTTCAATTTTAGACCAATTTAAATGATTTATAAGCCATTTTAAAGATCTCGTCGAGACCTTTAAAACGATGTATATAGCAACTATATTTGGTTGGTATAAACGGTTGTTGGTAGTTTCGTGAATAAACTGGGTATGATTATTAAGCACAAGGGAACCGTAAAAGTAGGGCAGGGCGCTGCGCCCTTCCAAACTGCTCTGGATGAGACACTAATCTTTGTTAATATTTCAGCGAAGATCCTTCACTTTTATCAAGACAGTATAAAATTTACAATAGTCAATCGTAACACAACCAAATTTGGTTAGGTGATAATTATGTTGATTTAATATTCTATACGGCAATGGAGTGCTGGATAAATTTAGATCTTGTCACTTTATCACTTCTGATGTAGAGTGTCATTCCGAAACTACTAAAATGTCTATATTCAGATACTTGACTTATAAGCTTATTTATGTTATCTTGACAAATATAGAAAAAAATCAGAATAAAAGCAGCACATTGGTTTCGCCTGTAGTCTCATTGTAATTTGAGAATGTCAAAGAAACATTTATAATGCCTTGTAACAACTTAAAAAATATAACAGTATTTTCTTGTGATATATTTCCAAAAATTAGAGAAATTTCAATACTTAACTAAAAACGTTCTTTACAGGACTCTAATCTAAATATACATATATATATAATATACTTTACCAATCCGATCGTATACCGTAGTTAATACGAGTGACAAAAACATCCCCAATATCTGTGCGGGGGATAAGAATCATGGTCTCCTATTACATGATGTCCTATAGGTCTTTTCAGGGCATGTATTGTACGCTATAGCGGTACAACATCATCAATAATAACATTAATAACCTATATTGTAAATGTCAAATACCAATATTTTCATCAGGACGGTTTGGTTAGATTCCCATTATTTCTGATTGCTTACACCCATGGATTAAGAGGTGGAGGGGGGTAGTGTGGGTGGAATTAGTGTGGCAGGGCAGGGGGTAGGGGGGTTGAAATCTGCTTAAGAGATGACAAGAGAATGCATCCTATGCATTGCAAACACATTGCTGGTCTATGGATTTAGGGTTTAAATAAACTTTATGCCATCACTATATGCTTCATGGATTTGACATATTTCAGCAGATGACTCAAATTAAATTCTGTTTGAAAGATTTTTTTGTCGGAGGAGATTTTTTTAATTTTCGGTGAAAGCTTTTTTTGGATCAGGATTGAGGTTGAAGGTGACGTGAAAATGACCTCTATATTTTGCATATATTGTCCGTTTTACATGATGAATTGTACTCCACTTGTAACATTGGAAGACTTGTTGTTATGGCGGTATTTTTTCCTGCCGGAAGCCAGATTTTCCAACACAGGTTAACGGTCTCTTGGGAAAGCGAGTACAATAGAGAACAAATAAAATAAAACAGGATGTGTGTGTTGGAAAAGATGGCGTCCCGCTGAAAAACATACAGGTTTAAACTAATATATTTCGTAAAAACTTCTACTGTATGTGAATAATTTTAAGATCTTCATTCTTAATGTAATTATTCAATCTATTTATACCAAAGGTTTATGAAATAACATCAAAGTAATGTATTTTCAAAGCTGAGATTTTGTGGAACGGACAATATAAGTTAGAATCTTAGAGCAAACTAGTGATGCCGTCTCGTCTCGACGAGACTTTTGCTTGTCTCGTCTCGTCTCGACTTGAGAAATGTCTGTCTCGTCTCGGTCTCGTTAGGGTTTGTCTCGGTCTCGTCTCGTCTTTTTTTTAGAGAGAGAGAAAGAAAGTTGGAGAAAGTTAATTTAAAAAAATAAAAATAAAAACGAGACGCGGCGCGACGAGACTTTTCTCCGTCTCGTCTCGTCAGAGGAAGTCTCGTCTCGTCTCATTTTCCGAAAATCCAGTCTCGTCTCGGTCTCGTCCCGGAATTCGAGACGAGACGAGACTTTTGTCTCGTCTCGGTGGCATCACTAGTATCATTGGATTCAGGAAGAAGTTTTTTATTCTTATATTTCGAAATTTTTAATTAGTATTAAAATAAAATATTTAGTAGACTTGGTCAATCTTGGTCTTGGTTTCAGAAACAATAATTTCTACTGAGCATACGATTACGTTACGGAGCTTACGGACACAGTGTGAACGATGCGTTAGAGTTTTGTTAACTGAATTACGGAATAGAACGCTAATTAAAATGTCACATAGATACTATCACCATTCTTGCATATCCCTTGCATTGTACAAATGTGCAAATCCCATAATAAAAATCCTGATTCTCCCCACCCTGGTTTATCCATGCACACGTTGAGAGTCCATTTTCTATTTTAATTAACAGAGGAAAATTCATTAACCCTTTCTACTGCTGGGACCCAAGTGTTCCTATCGAGTAAAAGCGACGAGGCTCTCATACCAGTAGCACAGCATAGTACCATAGCTGCTATAGTTATTAAAATAAATCACTAGAATTGTCCAGTGTCATAGAGAGAGGACTACAGGGAAACTGCAAAGTGGTAGGACTTATGGGAGTTGCCATGTTGGGTTTTTGTTTGTGTATATATCGAATTGGAGGTACGCCAAGGTAGATTTTGAGAAGGGAGGAAATCAATGTGTGGTTGTTTTAAGTTGTAGGAGTTCGGTGTGTCATTAGGAATGGGGGGGGGGGTAGAAGTAAATGTTTTGAGAGTGATTTATTTCAAGAAAACTATTGACATTCTCAAAACATCGTTTGTTAGATACTTTTTGATAAATGACACTTTTTCAATGCTGCATCCTTCGGAAAATATAGGATTGCAAATACTTTTTCAAAGTATAATTTTACAGAACATATTTAATATGTCTGATTTCATCTTAATATATGAGATATAAGTGTATGAGGTGTTGATTTCTACAGTATTATTAATATTACTGATAATGACATCGATTTAAAGATGTAATCGAACAATTCAAGTTATCAAAAAATGATGCTTTAAAACTGTATTGCTAATTCTTATTTTGAAAACCATAAAGCAAGACCTTCAATGCCTTAAACACAAAAAATTATGCCATCTTATATTATGATGTTTCACATCTTCAAAGTTATATTTTGTTATACCAAAAAAATGCTGTTTTAAATCCAAAACTCTAAAACTCTTTAAACTCTAAACAATCTCTAAACTCTAGACAATCTCTAATCTAAACAATCTCTAATCTCTCTAAACAATCTCTAATCTGGACTCTCTAAACAAATCTGGGACAGATCAAAACATCAATTTGGAACAGATCTAAAATCTGGAACAGATCTAAATCCAAACAGATCTGGACGAAACAAATCTGGAGAACCCCAACATGAAGCAAACACCTTCTAGCTACTACTACTTTAAAATTACCCTAAAAAACAAAATCTCTTTTGTTAAAACTCCACTTTACCCCTCAACAGCATACCCAAACTCTCAACACAAATTACCATCCTTTTCTAAACTCACGAAATTCATTTAATTCAATGATGGCCGCTCGTCCCCTGATATATTAAAGAAGTTTATTATTCTATACTAGCAGCTAGGCAACTATGTAGTTCGCAACTTTGCCATCGTTGTGTTGCATGCGCTGGAATTCGGAAGCAGATTAAACTCGCAACCTTTTGTTAATATCCTGCTGGAGTTTTTAATAATTTATGTTCGCAATCGATGGAAGAATTGCAAACAATGGAAAAAAGTGGGCTATCTACATGGGAGAATAAAGGTTCGTGAAGTAAACATAGGTTTGTTTTGGTTAAATTGGATTTTAAAGATATTTGTTTATATAGTTGATGTAGCAAAACGTAAATAATTGTTAATGGAAGAAATTTTGAGTGAAAATATAATTATATTTACAATATAATTGTATTCCTTGAAGTGATTGAATTTTTTTGTGTGCCTGAATAAAAATATTTTTCGTGTGGAATATTATTTAACAACTTTGACTATCAATACTGAGACAGTGTTCTATGCATTGATCGAAATAATAATTATAGACCTATTACAAATGTTAAACTTAATAAAAACTTAAGAAACAACCTTGAAATGGCAGCAAAAAAGTTCTCAAAATTTAAAATCGTCAAATTCAAAGTATGTAATTATATATTTAAAAAAAACTTTTAAATATTTCCTAGTTTTAAACATTGAGAACGGAGAACTTTAGCGATATTGAAATATGTTACATTCTGTATAATCAATTTGAAAGTTAGATTCCAACTAGCGAGATTTAACCTAAAAGTCCAAATTCTCTTCACCGAATTAACTCAAGCCCATTGTTAATAAACCCCAATTGAAATTCCTAAAACCCAAATTCCTCCTCTACATTATCCAAAGCAGTAATAAAACTTTTCCCTTCAGTGCTGGAAATACATTCGTGGAAAAGTCCGAAAGTCTGTTATTCTAAATTGATTCGACTCTGCACTCTCGTACGAAAAAGAAGAAGAAGAATATTTTAGAGTTTTCCAGTCGCAATTTTTCTTCAAGTGCACTTAAGTAAAGTATTGAGTCATATTTCTTTCTGTTTGCTCAACAAATAGATTGTATGTTAGTGCCCTATCCATTCCGTTGTGTATAAGAAGGGATATAGATGGGTGCTGCGATGTAGCGATACTATATGGGTTTACAAGGGTTGTCAGATTTTGGAAATGGATTTATTGGGTTATTTTTTACTGTTTGATTTATGCCGAGTATAAATCAAGTACTAATTTTTTGAGTTCCTTCAAAATTATGGAGATTAGTCATCTGTAGTTATAAGAAATCGTGGAAACCCATAGCCTGAGATTGAGAGTCCTTGAGTTTCATTCAATGCATTAGTTCTATATAAAAGGAGTAGGAGCTAATGCATTGAATGAAACTCAAGGACTCTCAATACCAAGACCCCGGGAGAAGCTGATTACTGATTCAATTTTAAAATCCTAACTTAATTTTGTATGTTTTCTTTTTGTTTATATTTTCCTTTATCTTTCATATTTTGTAACACGCTTGAAAATGAGTTTACAATAAACTTGAAAATTTACGGAATAATTCTGCATTACTGTCAGAGTATAGAGCCTTCTTGAATATGATCTATAGTTATACAAAGATATGCAGAAAGGACTTTTCCTTTATGCTTTGAAAATTTTATAAATTTTAGACCTTTCCCTCTTCTATGAGAGATATCAAGATGTATTTTATATAAAGAGTAAACAGATGAAAAGCGATGGGCAATAAAAGTTAAGGTATCAAAGTAAAATAATTATGCAATCTTCGGAAGAGAGTGCTCTTGTCTTATGAATGATAATTGCTTTTCAGTCTACATACGCATAACGACATTAATTTTCTTACATTTATTGATATTCTGATTGAATTCTGTTATAAATTCTGTTTCATTCTATAGGAAGAATATAATTATCTATTGAAATGAAATTAATATAAGCAAATGTGTCACCGGCGATAGTTCACTTGACAAGATCATTGTAATGATTGTACAAAGACTATATACTCGAGTTTAGCTCCCAAGTTATTTTCTAATATATAAAGATGCAATTTATAAATTCAATTATTTATATTCGTAATTCGCATGCAAGACGAGATGTCAAGCGAAATTGTACAACATAATATCGATCTTTACAGGACATTCTTATTCCTTACACCACCATCACCATAAACTCTGCCATCTAGCACCCATTTCATAAACTAAACTTCTCTCCATACTACCGTATAAATGTCAACAGAATGACACAGCAGCCTTATTACAACTTACTTCATCAAACTTACAATAATGACGAAAACTTTGAGCACCAAAGACCAAACTATAACATGGAATATTAAACTTCTCTTCCTATCAAAACATACAAGGCGAACAAATTAAGTTTGTGTTTTATCTACTATTTACAACTTTTATCAAACAATGCCCCTCGTATTCATTACAACTTTGTCTTGGAACAAAAGTTAGCCAATTTCCTTCGCTTATATTCTTATCATTTGGAAATCTTTGGAGTTTACAGAAGTGATAGGTTATTTAAGAAAGTTTATGTTTTGTGAGAATTTTAGGAACTTTTGTGTAGGTTCAAATTAGATGATACGATTGTTTGATTCTAGAGTATACTGTATTATGACCAGAGGACCCGTATATAACGTGGAAGTTTTTTTTTTTTTTTGCTCTAATGGCTTTTGAAGACATTTGTTTAGAGTGTGAGGCAATGTTCGACACTGTAATAATCATATCAGTATGGATTACTATACATTGTTATTTGGAAAGTTTTATTATTATTATTATACAGCTTCTGTTTCTCATCAACAGTGTTGATGGTATCGCTAACAGTGGGCTTATTAAGCAAAACACTGCCAGGGAAAATTACATTGGAGTTAATTGTTGATCACTGATGGGAACTTTTCTGATTATCCGACATGTTTCCATTATTATTATTATTATTATTATTACTGACCATTGGATTTTGCAAAAATCAGAAATGTTCAGCTTTCAAATGTCGCTGAGTCTACATAATAATACTAACCATTGAGCAATAATAAATTTCCAAATTTTGTGACTTCATTATTGGAACTTTCATTCCTCTTATATAGTAACATTTCAAATAATCTCATATTTTATTACTATTATCTAACAAATAGGACATTTCGTTTTCACAAAATTTTGACATTCTTGTAGAACTGAACAACGTATAAAGATGTTGTTTCTAAAAGTCCAGCTGACTAACGAAAGTGGAGAATGTTTACATCAGAAGAACTCATCTTCCTGAAAAAAGAATCAATGTGAAAATGCAAGACATTAGAAGAAATAATTCTAATAAAAAAACTTTCTGACAAACAGCATGGAAATATTTTCTTTTGATACTAAACTTTTCACTTTAATATCAATTAGTTGGAGAGTCAACCGTTGTTGTCGCTGTAATAGCTCTGCGTTTCACAAACTTTCAAACAACCTACTTTAAGAGATGGCATCAGCACTTGAACAGAATTAGAACAAAGATCTTTTGTGATTTTGAGAAGAAAATTACAACTTGAAGTGATGAAAGATTTCGTCAAGATTTCAATAAATAACCCGTTTGCATGGAAACGGCCGGGTTTGAAGTAGATTTTTGCCGCTTGAAATATATTTCGTAATCAGGATTTCTTGTGATAGAATTGTTTTGAGAGCAAGCTGATTTTTAGAACACTTAATAATTGAATTTTATAGAACTATTTGATATTGACTGATACTATGGCTAAGTAAACCAGGAACCGTATTGAAGTATCTTAAAATTGGAATGACATAAAATTGTAATATGTTGGGAAAAACTCATAAAGCTATCAATTTAAACCATTTGAAAAGTTTTTAAACTGCCAGAAAAATGATTTTCCTTTCTTGATAAAAATCTCCTTCTGATATATTATTTTTCTTCGTCATAGGAATATTCACACATAAAAAAAAATAAAGTTTACCTATCTTATTTCTACTGTGCATACTCAAGCATAGATGGGTAATACCGAGTTACAAGTATCTCGATATTTGGTATTGAGATACTTTTGTATCTTTTATTCATTTTTCGTTTCTCAGATATATCTCACCAAAATATTTGAACTTCTGAATATCAGTAAAATCTATAGAAAAATTATATTTTAAAGTATCTCGATACTGTTTTAAAAAAAGTATCTTTTAAGGTACCTTGATACTTTTTTTGTCGGGTATCTTTTAATAGATACTATTTAGCGCGACCTCTTCGCGCTTGCAGTATTTTTCACATTGCATTTTACAGATGACAATTCGTTGCCAAGAAAGAAAGATTTTCGAATCGGAATTTCGGAAATATTTTTGATCTCTTTCAAGGTATTAAAAAGAACTGAAGCTCTTAAACTGTCCAGTAAACTTTTACATACCAATCATTTAACTAAAAGTATCTTTTAGGTAACTTTCAATATTTTCCAAAGTATCTTTTAAGTACCGAGATACTTTTTCTATGAAAGTATCGCAAAAAATATCTCGGTACATATTTAGAAAAAGTATCTTTATTTTTTACCCGATACTTATTTAAAAGTAACTTTCCTATCTATGTACTCAAGGACATCAGCACGAAAGGTACATATTTACAGCTGGAAATATTTAAGTAAACTGAACTTTCAGTAATATAGATATCTCAGGATATTGCCTTACAACATGAAAAATAGACTTGAAGAGTTCGAAACCGTTATTGAGAAAAGCTATAAAACTGAAAGACATGAATTCTTCATGCAATTCGTGCTCGTGAACCATCGTCTCATAGTCCTTTGTCCCTTTTGAACTTGTACTGAATGATAACGTGGAATTGAGCTATTAAATCCAACAAACTTGAAGATAGTTCTAAGTCTCTTCCATCCACTTTCTGTCATTCCCTTTTCTTCCGTTGTTTCTCTTTGTAGATCTCTTGTGACTTTCCTCTGTGTATATTATTATGTAGAAAGGCGAACTAGTGACAAATCATTTATTCCCATTGTACAGGGTTGCCAATAGTCACTACTGTTCCGGTACGATTTATATGGTAAATTGCTGAAATATTAATTGGGTGAAAATTATTCTCTGTGGTCATATAGGATTGGATCCAAAAATTTTATAGGTTATATAGGATTGGATCCAAATAGAAAGGCGAACTTGTGACAAATCATTTATTCCCATTGTACAGGGTGGCTAGTGGGCTTTTCTGTTCCGGTACAAATTAATGTGGTAAATTGTTGAAATATCAGTTATGTAAAGCTGATTTACTGCTTATTTATGCTTTTACTAAGATTTAAATTTCCATATTATAACTCAAAGATTTCGTTTTCAAATTAATATACTAGGTAGGCACAAGCTTTCTCCATTGAACATGCTGCCGAAGGAGGCGGAGTGATATATTGCTTAATTCAAAAGGATAGGGAATTAACATTGTGGTCGTTCATTTGATATTAATTTTACCTTCATGAAATGATTATTATTATTTTAATTCATTTGTGCAACTGATATTAGTTCATTATTTACAAAATAAAGCCAGCAAGGGTATAATATAACAAAAACTGTTTTGTAATTAAGTGTTTTACACGAGGGGTGACTCACTCTTCAAAATTTTTTACACCTCTGGAAATCTCTAAGAAGATTGCCAAGATTGTCGAAGATTTCCTTTGATTTCTAATGATTTCCCATGATTGCCAATGATTTCCGACCCATGATTGTCAATGATTTCCAAAGATTGTCAATGATTTCCTGTTGATTTCCAGAGATTTCCAATGATTTCTTAGGATTCCAATGCTTTCCAAGATTGCCAATGATTTCTGTGATTGCCACAGATTTCCAGTGGGATTTCCTAAATGGCGTACACTGATTTCCGAAAGTGAGTCACCCCTCGGTTTTACACCGTAGTATCATAATTCAGAATACTTATAATTCAATGAAAACCTGGGAAATGACGTAAAACAAATCAAAGGATTATTTTTTCAAAACTTTCCCATCTGACGCCTCTACTCCATCCCTCCATGTTGAAGTGAAGATCAAGTCTCTCCTATTTCCTTTGGCAATCACATTACTATGAAATAATAGAGCGTAACAACTTCCCTAACCCTTATTCACAATTGCCACATTCAGCGAAAGGGGATTAGCAACAGACGAACAAAGACTAAGAACATTTGCTTAAATTAGTATTACGATGGAGAAAGTTCAATATAAGGGTATTTTGCTTGAATCGAAGGGCTTTGCTAAAGTTTATTTAACAGTTTACAGTTATTTTACGTGGTTGGTTCTAATCCTATTCGTATAAGGTTTTGTTTTTGAAAGAGATTAGATGAGGTTATATTTTTATTACTGACATAGAGAATGTAATATAAATAATCAACAATATTCATATTTTTAACCAATTTTACGAAAGAACTTTAATAATTATTAGGAATTTTTTATATTCAATTTTTTTATTTTCAAATAATCGTGATTGCTGACTAATGTAATATTTTATGGGAATTCAGATCTCTTTTCAAGTTTGCTGCATTCCATTAGTTCAGTAAAATTGCAGAAACTCATCTATCAATCCAGAAACGAAAAATTCTGTAATTAAACCACCCATCTTACTTCTATAATTTACTTAGGGCTTAGGTACAGAATGAGCCAACATATTGAATTTATGGTAACTTAGCGACTGTATATGGCTGTTAAAATACACTTTTAAAATCGTTCATGATTTTTGTAATAGAATGGTAAGTAATTTATCAATTGACAGTATTTTTATTGTCAGCTGTAATACCACAAGAGCTATGAGTATATCCCATAATTTGCTTTTGCTTACAACAAGAGGTATAATCTAGCAATACCTCGAGTGCAGGTGGGCGGGGGGGGGGGAGGCAACCGTGTATACATATCTGATTGAACATTTAAATGACCTCAAAATTTATTTCAGATATTGGCTGATCACACTTCACTTTCTTTAAATAATGCTATAATTGCCATAAAGATTATATTTTTATCAATAGGTAAATATACCAAAGGCGATATACTACATGGTGCCGTATATTCGCTTAATACGAATCTGATTGGCAATTGAAATAAAAATAAAAATCACGGATTGGTCGAAATCTTCAGAAAAAAAGAAATATAATCATGAGTGAAATTCTCATGGATATTCATCATTGAAATTGATTTTCATATCTTTTAACATGGCAATTACTCATCACTCAATCATTTATTTATTCTTTAATCCCCAGACCCCTGTGAAGACGTGACATGTCCTGACGAACAACAGTGCCAAATAGACGACCAACGACGACCTCTATGTAAATGTCACGAAACATGCTCCATGGAATTCCAACCCGTATGTGCGTCGGATGGCAGAACGTACGCTAATGAATGTGTGATGAAACAGGAGGCTTGTAGACTTGGGAAAACGCTCACTATGATTTATAGAGGGAAATGTAGTTCAGGTAAAGAAAGAGGATGTTGGAATTTTGAGAAAATATAAAATTGAAGGGCTCCTTATTCAAATTTTAAGCGTGACTGTTTCTATTTTTCTTGCTGTTTATATTGTAAACTTCAATATTTCGTTCTTATAAAATTAACAAATTAAACTTTCAGGGCTATCATGAAAATGTAACAAATGCAAGATGATTTCACCTTGAAATTATTAAGTTATCCATCAAGGTTCTTAAACAAGATCATTTTTTTTCTTTGAAACAAAAAGATCTGCAGTTTTTGAACATGTGAAAGAAAGAAGAACCGGAAGGCATCTGTTGATGAATTTTCATTTATTTCCGAAATAAAATTAGGTGAATTTTCATCACATCTCAATAACACACAATACTAACATGCTAAACATTTATTTCTTCTATGAGTTATGTACTGTGGCAATCTTCACAGAAAGTGTTTTAATCCTCTCCTTTCAATTTCCATCCGGGAATTTTTCAAAAGGTGATTTGTTGTAGTAAACAAAGTAATATTTAAATAATATAGGATTTTAACAGAATAATATTTATAGATGAGAGCAGAAATATATTAAAAAATTAGTTGATGTCAACTTTCATTTATGATTAATTTATCTATAGTGAATCCATCATATTAAATACCTAAACATAATTCAACGTGGAAACTTCCTGACTGCATATTTATAGTAATAGTGTAAGAGTATAAAGCAGCCAATATGATAATATTTCAACATTTATAGTATGTCATCCTCAAATGAAAATAATTCAGCTATTTTTAGTGCATTTGAGACTGACATTGTATAAATGTTGAAATATTATGATGTTTTAAGTCATATTGGTTGCTTTACTATTACATAAACATAAACATTTGTTTTCGATTAAAGTGAAAACTCATCATCTGCAGTTTAAAGAAACTTATAATAAGATGTTCAACTTTTCGAAACATAATAAGCAAGTTATTATACAAGGAAGATGAACGTTTATAATTACTTATAATGGCAGTAATTACCCAACTTTTGTTCAAAATTTTGTTTGACGCTTATAATAATATCCTTTTATAATTACGAAACTTTAACGTATAGAGGATAGCTTTCAAAGAGATTATTGTTTTCTAATTAGAAAGCATAGAGTTACATAATTAGAAATAAAATTATGTAAAGTTATGTGAAGTATTTTTTTACAGTTTTATGATCAAAACTCTGTACAAAAAATTAATGTTGAAATAAGGAAAAGACTTAAGAAAAATATGAAGCTTGCCTAAATGAGATAAGCTACAAAAATACGAAAATTAACAGTGTACATCAGCAATAAAATCGTTTTGATTAGAGTAAATTTTCCAATAGTAAATAGAATTTTTAGTTATTTTCTCTATTAAAATATTCTTAAATGGAATTGTGAAAAATTTAAATCTTTTTTCTCCCTTTAATAGAAAATGTTTCATTCAAATTATGAGTCTAACTTACAAAAGTGATATTGAAATTAGCCTGTTGCAGTCTGTCAGGCAGGTTCCTCGGTTTCGAAAAAAAAAAAATTGTTACCTATACAAGAAAACAAAGGAAATGAAAGTCCCAGACTGACTTAGAATATAACTACTTTAAACTACGTAAATAATGGTGTGTACCTGATGATAACCTTATGGGTCGAAACCGCGGTCGTGCACTCTACCACTCTCTCCTATATAGGTGAAGGCAGTCACCCGTTTGTGGGATCAAGGGTACCAAACCACCCGACTGTTGAATCCTATGGTCCTCTAATAT
>JAQIWE010001784.1:0-14721 GCA_034698565.1 Campodea plusiochaeta
ACTAAGTTTTCACGAGACGATATTTGTTTTCCGAAATTCGAGACAAGACGAGATTTGCAGCTCACGAGACGATACGAGACTGGATTAGACGAGATCTCGTTAGTCTTGTCTCGTTACTAAAAATATAAAAAACATTTTACTCAAACTTAGTGCTTTCTTTATGAATTAAATGCTGTATTTAAAGTATATGTAATATACCGTACCATGTTGTATAGATTATTTTAACAGCACTTTATACTGAAGGATTTTCAATGTTTCCAGCACTGGCTTTTCCCGTTTTGGACGTTTAGATTATTTGGTGGTTTCCGTACTTACAAATGGAAGTATTTCGATAAATGGAACAATAATGCGTTATAATGTGCTTAAATATAATAAACTAATACTCTAAATAACCATACATCAATTTACTGACAGTTTTTCAATTTTACAGCAGCTTACTTTCAAAACCGAGGGCCGAGACTTGGTCTCTGTTTCGAGAATATTATGAGGTCTCAGTCTCAGTCTAGGTTTCGATTTATTTAGTTGCTCTCGGTCTCGGTTTGGTCTTGCCCTCGTTAAGTAAGTTTCGGTCTCGTTCACTTAGGTAAAAATTGTTTCAGTCTCGGTCTTGTAAAAACCGAGAACGAGACCGAGACTTGGTCTCGGTAGAAACCGTAAAACGGAAGGTATATATAAAAAGTTTTCTTGTCTTTTAACTTCTTTAATGTAATAAAAGTATAAATCTGGAATTATTTATTTTTATGTTCATTTCTTAAATTTTATTTTATTTTTTATGTTTTAAAAACGAGACCACGAAACGAGACGAGATTTTCTCAAGCGACACGAGACGAGATTTATTTCTTACGGGGCGAGACTGAGTTTCCACGAGACGAGACGATATTACAACTGGACGAGACGAGATCGTGTCAAATCTCGTCTCGTTTCGGAACATCACTAGCACCAATATTACACAAATATTTTGGATTATTATTTTGATGGAACCATACCGATATATTAATTTCCTTACATTTTTATGCAATATTCTATTAGTGAAGATGCCGTATAGATCGTTTAACTATCTCTACGACCATTCCCAATATCCATGCATTATCACATCTTTTACGAGTATGAAATTCTGCTGTAATGTCTTTAGCGACATATGCATTTGATTATTTGATTCTCTTTAGACATATTGCTCTTTCTAGATCTAATAAAAGTATGTATAGGAACAGATTTGAATGAACAAACCCACAAATAGTACATAATTCATTTCGTTCGTGATTTCATACCGTATGGGAATGTTTGATTTGTTTCACATGTTGAGATTGTTGAATGGAAATTCAAAAGAGTTGACTGGAAATTCAGAGAGTTATGTAGGATATTAAATCATAGATTGTTCATAAAATTTAGTGATTCCCAACATACAAGGGAAAACAACCCTTCTGCATATGTCTATCACTCATGATTTTACCTTTACCGTTTAACTATAAGAGTATTTTTAAGATGTATAAAAGGAATATTAAGTAATTTATTTTAATTTGGAGAACATATTTACCAGTTTTTACCATTTTTCTGCTCATCGTAGGTTAAAACTTACGAAGGTATACAGCGAAGTCTGCATATCGCGTTTTACGTCGTAGACCATTGTGTTATGTTATACACACCTAAACAGTTTATTTGATATTGTGTTTCTTTAAAGATCCAAGCATGGAACTTGATGTAAATGAATAAACTTTATTTATACTATACCCACGAATGTGTAAAGTTGCATAATTTACTTCCTCTATTTTAATAATCCCAGTACATGGAGTGTCTAATCTGTTTTTCACATAAAGGTGTGTCTAAGCGCAGTCGCACTAAACATTTCACCGCCTCTAAAATACTGGATTCTACCATTCTATAGTATTGATTCTATAAAGGTATAAAAAGGGTTAGCTCTCACAATGGGTATAATGATAATCCGCTTTGCACAAATACAATAGCATACAATTAATTTTGTTTTGGTGTGGTAATTTAACATGTATTCAAATAAACCTGTTTGGTATTATACTGATAGCAAGGTAGAAACTATATAAAATTATTATAAAATTTCACTATTTTGGCATTTTTACCATATTTTTGCTACATAATTATCAAATTACATTTATATTTCAGTTCATTGTTTATTTATTTAACATGCAAAAATAATCAGAGAGTTCTAAGAGATTTAAGAAGATCATTCCAAAAAAGTGAAATATATATATAACTAAATAAATTATTCTCTGTTGAATTGTTATTCATTAAAATACTTCGATTATTAACTTGAGTGATACGATAAGCCACTTCTATATATGAAATTTCATTTGAATCACTTTGAGAATAGCATTCGTAAATCATGTTAACTTTGTCGAAGATTGCTCACTTTGGAGCTCATCCGCTTGCTGCCCTTCCACAAGTGAAAGGGTTCCTGACTGCAAAACCAAAGATTTACCCAAACATGAAAAAATATGCCACATGAAACTGAAAGTGAGTATACTTTAGCCATGATTTATTAGCTGAAAATCTAAGGTGTCATGTTCATTAATCATTTTCTGATCTAAATATTGAATATTTAATTCCAAAAAAAAATCAATAAAGATCACCCTTATAATGACGAGGGCAAGAAAGAGCAATACAATAAAACCCTCATCTATCGATACTTTAAAGTTTAAAAAAACGCAAATTTGAAAGCTTTGAAAGTGTTCTCCTTTTTATAAATCTTCATTTTATAGCTCATTGATTAAGTAGATTTAAAGAAAGTTGGTCTTCTTCGAGGTTGCTTTTGAGGCTGGAAGTGAATCCTTAATTAAAAAGAAGAAGATGGAGGGGGGAGGGGGAATAATGGTTTTGGAAAGAGGAGGGGGGGTGAATTGATCCAGCACATCATTCATCATGTAGGAGTGTACAGTTAAGAAGCTAATTTCGCAGTCCTTTTTAGAAAGATATATACTTCTGAAGATTGGCTACATATAATAGATGGAAATTACTTTTCTACAACAGCAATATAGGTTGCTGATTTATAGATTTTCTATAAAAAAATTGGTAAAAGTATTTGACCAACAAAACTTTTCACGAAATTTGTATTTGTGTTATTAATGACAGACATCACATTTAGATGCTTATAGCTATAGGTTAAAGTATGGTACCGCAATTGGATGTTAAATAATATTTGCTTCATTTTTATCATGTACTTGAATAATATAAAACCGTAGAATTCCAATTATATCAATATCATTCATATGAAATAATAAAATAAGAGTTCACATGACCAGCGGACTGTATAGGAATGGTATGTTTTGTACTATCTTTTCAAAAGAAGCTCATTTTTTACAATTATTATTAAATGAAGTAAATAAGTAAACTTAATTTTACTGACAACAATTAGAAATTTACCAATTTCCATGCATGAGGTGATTTCAAAACAACATGAAGAGATTTTTATGAAAGTTTTAGTTTATATAATTCTACATATTTTTTTTTCGTATTGTATACTACAGAATCACAGCAACGACGTCAATCTCGGATGACATTCTCAGATTACAGTCTTGGAATATTTATTAGTTTCCACATCTTATAAAAAAAATCCTCTGTATTATCCAAGTAGTACGAATGTCAAAGATTGGCAAATATCACAATTAATGAAAATATCAAATGGATTACTGTAAATATTACATTATACAAATTACTGTAATAAATATTGCAAGAATTCAATTCATCAAAAATATTTAAGGAAAAAAAAAACCGAGTGTCATTTTAGATTATTTTTAAAACAAATTTTCAATGAATTAAAAGTGAAATATGATTTCATATATCGTTTAAAAATCTGAACCAATTGCAGCAAAACTCATTATACTTAGAATGTTATTTTCTTAAATCTACATAACGTAAAGAAATATTACATAAACCTAAAGATGATTGAAAATGTTTTTAATATTAATCATTTGTGAATCACAATAAAATTTGTGTTTTATATGACGAGTTCTGGTATTCTGTTACAATATTATAACCAGCAGCAAGTACATCAAAAGAATGATATGTCTAAACTATGTGTTTATATTGAATTTTAACGCATGAAAACTATTAACGATTTAACATAAGACTACAGAATGTGAATCGAATAATCGCTTAATTTCTTTGAATGAAAGTGGAAATTGGTAAGTTTATTGGAGTTCCTTTGAATATAATGCAGAAAAATGTGTTTCTGGTCCTATTGAAATGATGTAATGGAAGCATACCAGCATAAAGTTGGATATGAGAAGTGAAAGCAGTTTCTCTGGAAGAGGGGGGGGGGCGCTTTCAGGCTGCTGCGCAATTTCCTACTCACAGCAGCCGGCGTACAAATCGATGGAGCAAATATGCATCAGCTTTTCCATTCTACAGTGGGGAGGAAGGGAAAATATGAAATTAAACACTGTGCTTCAATGAAATTTCTGTCATACTCATCGTTATGAAATTTCCTAAAGAAACTATCTGATATCATCATGTTTAGAATATCAACATAATGAAAATAATCCTGAAATAGCAGCACAGGGTGGGGAAAAATCTAGATTAATACCAAACCATTTTCAGCTCTGTCTAACTAGCTTTGAAAACTCATTTCAATTTAGATACCTGCTGATGTTTCGTTTACAAGCAACAATGCTCTGCCCTTTTTAGAGCAACCAATTTTATTGCAGACAAACATTGTAAAATACCATTTGCTATATTACATTATATTATCAATACAGAAATTTCTATAAAATTTTGATTGAAAGTAACTTTGTCTACAGCTTCCGACGTTAACGGCACGTATAATACCTGTGTGAGTCCATTTTTTCAATTATCCTACTTGGAGTTCATGAAATACATAGAGTAAAATACTAAACATGCAAATTTATATATAAAAAAATGCAAATTGCAGAGGCACTCAAATGATTTAGTGTTTAATAGTCTAAAAACAGACTAAATAATATTTAAAACAAATATATTTAAAAAATCGCAAGGATATTTTATTATATTTTTATTTCAGAAACATGTACGAGTTATATGGAATTGGGATTGTTGTTAACAAAAAAGATTCACAGAATCGATCACAGAGTGCTAAGCAAGTCACTCACTACAATAATGTAATGGACTTGACACTTTCAAGCTTATTAAAATAAGATGATCAAAATATAATTTTTTTCTAGTTCTATTCACTACTATTATTGATATTAAGTCATTTTCATTACATTCTAGTCTTATTCTTATAACATCTGTAAGTCTTACAGTATTCTAAAAGGAATGGAAAAACTTTCTTTTTATGCAAAAGAAGGAAGGTTGTAGAATAATTGAATCTATGTCTTCCTTCCCCATACAGTTTGGACAAAACTTTGTAAAATGTTGGATATACATTCTGAAGAACGTGACTAAAATATCTCAACAAAAACATGAGGAGACTAGGCTTCTCTGGGTAGTAGTGAGCTCAACAGTCAATGGTAAAAGTTTAGAAAATGTTCAGTTCGTTTGAATATTAATAATTTTCTAGGAATAACAATGTGCAATTCTTTGAAATATTCTTAATAATGTATCTGAAACATACAGGAAAGTTTAATCATAAAAAAGTCAAATATCCACTCGAAGTGAAAATGTTTCACAATCAGTCAATTATTATACGGCATATTATTATGATGTCACTGAAGAAGTTGAGAAAACAGTTTAGAAAATATGAAGAGGATGAAAATTCAACAAACTTTTTTTAATCTGTGAAACACAGTAGTATTATAATTATGTTCAAAATAAAACAAGAAAATTAAAGATACTATTTTGCTGACATCTTTCCACCTAAAATTCTAAAATCCTTAATTTTATAAATTATATAACTATGATATATGCCTGTACTATTTTTCATAAAAATTATTAAGCTGAAGTCAAACCCTGTTTTATTTTAAGCATTCCTCGCTATTTACCACACAATAATAAAATATATATTGTGTAATATATAAGTTTGTAACATAATAATACCACTTTAAATATTTAAAAAAGAGAGCGTATAGGCATATATTAATACAGAGGAACTTAAAATTATAATATAAAATAATATTAATTAAGTAACGATTTCCTGCTACACAAATGCAAAGTGAATACGTCATATTAGGAGCCTTACCTATAGAAAAGGGGAGTTAATATTGTTTTCGTAAGAATCAGACAATACTTTTCCAATAATTGACAATATAACAAGTTACATTGTATGGTAAATAACATTGTCAGAACGGTTATAAAATAATAATACGTCAAAGTATGTGACTACTAATTTCATATACACATTACAGTAACTTCCAGAAAAAAAGTTTTAGTTATTTTCTTCTTGTTCTTAGTATTATACTTGCAAAATAATTTTTATGGGGTCGTATTATGACGCAACTATTCTTTAATATTATATTATTAATATTTTAATATTATTAATATTTTATAAATATTATATTATTAATATTTTCATTTTTTTTATTAAATTATATTATTAATTGATTTGATGAATGATTATACTCCCACCTTTTTCTTTAGAAGTGTAATTTTGTAATCCAAGCATTCTTACAATACTGATGCTGTATAATTAGGATCGGTATTTCACAGTAGCGATTTTAAAACCTGGGGTCTCGTCGTGCGAAAGTACCAATCCACTAAAGGGCCTCATTACAAGAAGTAGCCTAGATATGGAGAAAAAAAACCGGAGAGGCAGTAATAAGGCAGGAACCATCAGAGAGCAACTGCGGAAGAGCTACCGTGGTTGGTGCGAACGCAGAAAATTTTAAAAAATTATAGAGAACTTTTTAAACCATTTTTATTGAAATTTTGGTCACAATTTCATATTTCTTTAGTTTTTATTATTTTAAGTTTAATTTTTTCGTTTTATGAAGTTCAGAGGACCTCACATGGCTAGGATCTAGTCGTACCGCATACTACTTTCACGACCGTCAGAAGCGCCACTACTACTGCTTCATTGCGAAGTATAAAAGAATAAAAATCTTACTTTAAATTTAAGATACCGATTTCTTCCCGTTCTTTTTGCATCGTGTAAGATTCTTTTTGAATTCAAGTACTGTAAAAATGAAATATCTAGCACCATCATTTTGATTAGATGTAGTTGTACGATAATATCAAGTCACATCCGTATGGTGAACCACTTCACAAAAATTTTTACACAAGATTTCGGTGTTCACTGTTCAGGCGGTATTCATATATAGGTAGTTTTAGCAGTGTTAATATAATTTACACATAGATCGATAGATGTGCACATGTGGTTCACCTCTCGGTTACTTCTAGATAATTATTTTAATAGGTAATCGAATAAGCATGCTAGTCGAATTGTTATATATATAATTATTATTGACAATAATGAACTAAATATATTATTAATATATCATACATTTAATAAGAAACTATATTACTATATTATATAACAAACGCATTTATATATTATATACACTGTAATGCTGTTCTAGAATTGCAACTTAAAGGTATCTTAAACATTTTGATACATAGTGATTTTTGAAAATGGAGACTAATATCTTATTCTTGTAATATTTTAAAGGTTATTTAACGACAGACATTTTCAAACAGATAGAAACAACTTGAAAAATGTTTACTATACACAGAATAATATTTCCCTTTCAAAGCAGTTCCAAATTCAAAACTGATTTAGCTCATTAATAATATATTGATAATTTCTCTCATTTTTTGGAATTTTTCCGTTACACATTCCTTCTTATTGATGAGAAAGAATTCAGCATATTTTCTGCTGCCGATGTTGTTGGCTTGATATATCAGTCGAAATATTATAAGAAGAAAATATTGGTCTTTAATTACTCCATTTTCACAAATCACTGAATTCTCTGCTCGTGTTTATTCCAGTATATGCTATATAATACAATTATAGTTTACTTATATTCTCGTATCTCAGCAGACACTTTTAATTTATTACCTGGTATAATTATGCTCGTAACCATGATTACTGTAGTAATTAAAACTGTAATAGAAACTTTTCACATTCAGATAAATTCATTATAAGTTACTAGACTTACTACATGTACTACCCAGAAGAAGAGATACGAACTTACGAAGTCCCTGCTTTCTGGAAATACTCTTCAGTGCAAAATTACTAGAATTAATGAAATATAATATTTCCTTAAAACCAACTGAGTGTATACTCTATAACCCTAACTGTATACAAACGACGCTGGCGTCACTAAAAACACTGCTGTGTTTTGACGTCAGAGACAATCGTATGACGTAATCACAACCCTGCTGACGTCATTTCCTCGTGTCAGAAATCATGAAATTTATTTTACCGTACATGGTACGATATATAATCAGCTCTATATTACATCCACCGAATGTGCTGGGAATTTTGGTATAATATCTGACGATTTTCTCGTCCGATTACACCCACATTCATGCCACACAGATTGGAAGAAGAATATTTCTGTTAAATCTTTGATGGTTTGCGGATAAAGAGTTTTGTTTGAGTGCCAGTAATAAAACATTATAATCGGTAAAAAAAAAAAGTTAAAGAAATGATTTTAGTGTTGTATTCTAAAACAACAACAAAAAAATCAAATTTTTCCATAATCTATACACGAAATCATTTTACAGTTTGCCCCCTTTTAGTTTTACAGTAAAGACAACAAGAAATAGAAATTAATTTTTCACTAATTGATTTTAAAATAAGTGACACTCAACTGATCTGATACTGCAATATAATAATACGAATATATTGTTTAACCTTTACAAAAAGGCAGCACAATTTCGTGGTTTAAGAAGGGGAAAACGTGAATAAACACATGAAATTATTGGAGAAGTTCGTCATATGTTGACAATACACCCATCAGCAGTCATCAGTCTCACCACTACTCTAAACTGGAAACTTCTCAATACAAAAGCTAAATTGTAATCCACCCTGCATTCATTTTTTATTATCCGGGTATAAGTGTTTTTGACAAGTTTTATTTTTTAATATTAATTTTGCGTACATTCCAACGTGAAAATTAATATACATGCAGCATACTTACAAAATAATAATGAAGATAATACCATGATACAGCATACAGTAACTGACGAATACACGTCTCTATTAAAAACAACACACAGCAGGCACTGTAGTTCGAGACCTATATACAACAGTATCAGAACCACAACACAAAAATATTACTTAATTTTTATGGCATACAAGACCTTTATTGCAAAAAAATAGTGATGTCCTTATATTACAGATATATAATTACAGTTAATATTGTAATAACATTAATAAAAAAACAATATCAATTATATATGACAATAACAATAACATGATATATGAATAAAAACAAATATGCTTATAGTGAACCATAAAATGTTAATTAATATCATTTGGACACGTGCATGAAACAATAATTATATATCTTTTCTTATCTGATGCAAGAAATCCTATAATTAAAGAGTAATTAGATATGCATAAGGTCTTCTTGATATACCACGTGTGTAATTTTTTGATGGTATTAAGCAATTACCGTTAATATATGATTTATTTTGGAATTTCATACCTTCTTATAAGTATATGTACAGATGGTATATTTAGTTATACAAGCAGAGGTTAATATAATAACATGTAGTTAAGAGCCATACACCAGCACACAGGATAGTAAATGAAACATTCGTACAATATCTTTGATGGTTTGCGTATTGAGTTTGCCTTGTTGACAATACAGAATACGTCGACATAGTGTCGAGAAATATTATTATGAATGGTTCAATAAACATTTACCCAATTTTGATCTGTGACAAAAAAAATGCTGTTCAAACATCAGTATTATACTTACAATAGATTATTGTGTAATATAAAAAGAAGTTGTCGGGTTCTTCAGAGTGATTATTAATTTAAAATTTCTAATTTTCTAACCATTCGAACAGATTTAATTTAACTGAGTTGCTTATGTTTTTCATTCAGTACTATATGTAGCATAATCGCACATAAGAGAATTAAAGCCAATGGAGTAATAATGTATATTTGTAGAACGACAAACTGTATTATTGTTTGTAGTATGAAATTCATAGTTCTAAAGTCTTTGGTAGATCACAGCTTCTATTGTTCTTTTATCGTTCTATTTTTAGAAGAGAATAAAAGAGAGGAACTATAATGGTAGCAAATAACGCAGTGGAAATCTTGTTCCAAGTTTCTCTTTTACTTCTCCGACCGTTAAATACTTTTAATTTGGGGTTCCTATAGAGAACGAAATTTCCCAACTTTTTGGCAAAGAAAAGCAGTTTGACATTATCGACAAATCCATTATTGAATGTTGTCGTGACCCAGATATAGAGGACTTGAGCGCTTGTTTCCAGCAGTTTGTCTCTCTCCCTCGCTCTCGCAGGTGCCCCCCAGGGAGAAAGTTTCTACCCAATCTTCGATTGTGTGGTTTCAACATATGGGCGGTCTTTAGAGATTTTGCGCAGTAAGAAACCACGCCCATTTCTCTTGATGCTCTAACTCTGCTGCCCGGGCGACCTACTTTCTCTCGCTGGAAATATATCAAATATTCGCTCTTTCCTCTCGCACACTCTCTCTCCAGCCTTTTATAATCTGATTAATTTCCTTCGCGGGTGGGAGGCAAATAGACTCAAGTATGCATGGCGTAGAACAGAGGCCAAAATGGATATGACGACGGTGATTATGATGAGATAATATATCTGTGGGTGTTATTTTATGTTTCAGAGAAATATTATTGTTTTATGTTTCAACATATCTGCTCTTGCCATTTCATTATGCTCTGTATGATTATGTATAAATAGTTTATCATACATGATAAAATCATAGAGTTGACTTAGGTTGACAATTCATTCGGCCATTAAATGTGTAATAATTTTAGACAGTAATCATACAAATATGTAAAATTGTCACACGTAGATTTTATTACATACTTCATTTTACAGCAGTCAGATTAACTATAATACAGTAATATAAATGTACAGTTACGATCAGATACAATAGGCATACATTTTCTTTTTCTTCAGAATAAATAAAAAAAAATGAATGTTTCTTTTTTTCTTCATCAATCTATATAATAGTAATATCAAGATGCGATCGCTTCCTGGTAATATTATATTTTCAAATTTCTTGAAGGTATATAATTTCTCAAATTTTCATAAACAATTTTGTTACTTTTTTTCCAAGACAATATGAAGATAGGAAAGACAAATATAATAATGTATAATTTGTAAGGCAATCTTCTGTTTAAATATATAATTTAACAAAATAAAAATGAAAAATTGGACGTATTCTTGCCATTTGCTGACATTTCTCTAATCTTCGCAGAAATGGTTACATTTCATACACTTCAGCTACAATTAATGATATAAGTTTCATATTTCAGTTGACAGAAGTATCATTGCTTATTTTGTAAATATACTGTTCAAGTATATTAAGTAAATCTACAAGATGATTATTCCCTACGATTGAGATCTGACCGAAACAATATAAAAGTTTTAAAAAGTTTCTAAGGAGTATGATTTTTATAAGCAGCATTTATTTCAATTATAATTGTGTTTTCAACGTTGTTATAGGGTTTACATTGTTCAGTTGAGTTCTTCATTAGATTATTTTGCTAAACTTCTTTAGTACAAAATAAAATGATAAAGATTCTCTATGTTCTTTTGCCATGAGTGGATAATATCAACAACTACTTATTCGAGGTAATGTCATTAATATACGATATATACTTATACAATTATATTAAGTTTTAGATACAACAAATCGACTATTTTTTTATTATTGCATGCTATACTGGTTATGGGAGTGAATACTATTTACTTTCGAAATAATAGTATCAAATATTATAGAAGGTAAATAGTGGAATTAATTCCTTTCCTCATTCATTATTTAAAGTGTCCTGGAATTCAGTAAGTATATAATAGTGAAAAATCATCGAAAAAACAAACGAAGAGATAAGGTTTATTTCAACCATTAAATTGGATAATTCAGTGTTTCAGTTCAATGATTTTTCTCCTTTTTGAATGGAAAAAGAGAGCGAAATTGATTGATTGATTAGTAGGATCTAGGAGGAGGGACAAATTAAATCATTTACTGAAATAACGTTGTAGAAGATAGATCCAGAGCTGTGTATGTCACGCGACCCTTTCAAAAAATTATATTTTACAAAATAATAATAATAACTAAAGAAGATGAAAAACTGGAAAGCCCCTGGACCTGATACAATTCATAACTATTGGTGGAAATATTTTACGTCTCTTCATAAATTCATTATAATACTGCTGGTGAACAGAAGTTTGGGAAATCCCGAAGAAGTACCTGAATTTATCATGTATGTAACTATACTTTTCTTATACCAAAGTCAAGAAACATGAAGAATCCAAAGAATTATAGACCCACCACCAAAAAATAATTACGTCCATGATCGCAGATAAAATCAACGAACACATCAGTAACAATATACTTGCAGAAGAACAAAAAGATTGCATTAAGAATTAGAGAGGTTGTCAGGAAAAACTGATCATTGATTCAATTATATGCAAACAAGTGAAGAAACGACTCAAAAATATATCAGTTGCTTGGGTGGATTACTAAAAGGCATACAAATCTGTTCCTCACTCATAGCTTTTAGAAGTGTTGCACTGACCATATCCCATCTTCTATATATTGACGATTTGAAAATTTATGCTGCCAATAGCAACCAGCTGAGATCTATTTTAGAAACTACTGCATTCTTTACCATAGACATCCGAATGAAAATGGGTGTGGAAAAATGTACTGTTCTACATATGAAGAGAGGTAGAATAATGGAATCGGGAGATATGCAACTTACAATTCGTAATGAAGTACTACCATGTCTCAAAGAGGAAGAAACGTATAAATATTTAGGAATTCATCAGTCGTTTATGAAAGCAACCAGCAAAATGAAAGAAACTATAAAAGAAGATTTTAATAAAAGGATTAAGAAAGTACTTTCCACTGGTCTGAATTCGAAAAATAAGATAAGAGCAGTCAACACTTTCTGTATTCCAGTACTCACTTATTCATTTGGAGTTATCCCGTGGAGTAATACTGAACTTGAAGCTTTAGTTCGGCAGGTGAAGGTATGTTTAACAGGCAATAGATTACATCATAAAAACTCTGTAATGGAACGGTTATACATACGTCGAAATTATGGTGGAAGAGGTCTTATAAATCTATAGAACCAAAATCACAAGTGCATTAAACAAAAGCAACAATTAGTTCACTACATGATGCAGTAACTAAAGAAAACAAGAATTTAACACCTCTTAATTTAGGTTCTGAGGATGTACTGCCAAGCAAATCGCAAGAAGAACTAATAGAAAGCTGGAGGAGTAAACCTCTTCACGGGAATAAGTTTTCTCACCATTTTCAACATTCTAATGTCCTTCTATCAACTAAATGCATAACGAATGGTACACTCTATGGAGAAACGGAAGGGTTTATGTTGACCGTTCAAGATCAAGTTATAGGTACCAGATTTTATCAGAGAGTCGTTCAAAAACAGATGTCCATTTTCGACTTATGTAGAATATGTAATACACAACCTGAGTAAATTCAACACATAACGTTATCTTGTTCTGCTATAGCAAACTCTGAGTATTTGTTTCGTCACAAAATATATTCCTGATCCAGTTTTAAAAACCGACAGTACAAAGCTCTATCAGTTGTAACAGAACAATTATACAAACAAATCGATACCGGCAAACAGACCTGACATTGTATTGGTAAGGAATTCCGAACGGATAGTTTATATAATGGACGTAACACATCCCAGGGATAAAAATGTTGAAGATGCTACTAACACAAAACTAACGAAGTACACTGATTTGGACAATGAGATAAAAGTAACGTGAAATCTTAATCGTGTTGACATAATACCAGTTGTTGTTTCGGTGAACGGAAATTTTGCAGAAAATGCGGAATACCAACCAGCATTTTAATCAGCATTCAGAAATCAACGGTTTTAGAGACTTGCAGAATAGTCAGAAAATATATTTCCATTGTTTAACTTTAATTACTTAAAAGTTAATTCCCTTTCTCATGTTTTGCTTCTAGACCATAAGTAAGAACCATTATTGTAAATGAGATTATAAAATGAGAAATAAAGATAATAATAATAGTGACAAAAGATGGAAGAACAAATTATGTGATAAATATTAACTTACATAATTATAATTTACAGACGGGGAAAGTATTTAAAATGCAAACAATTACAAATTAAATACAATATACTAAATTTAAAACCATAATCTTTTTTAAAAAGTCTCTTTTATATTGGGAAAAATTATTATTGCTGCCGGGCAGAATACTTGATAAGACTAGTAGCATATTATGTGTTTTACTGTATAGTTTTATTGGCGAAGAGAAATTTAAAAATAGTTGGTTATTTCAGCTTTGAATAACATAAAAATATACAAAATATGAGCAATAATTTTGTCCTAGCTTTCCATGAAGGTTCCCACTCTTCCAGTGAGCGAGTAAGCGAACAGCTATACTGTTGATTCTATAACTATACCTATTCACTTACACGCTCCCATTCAAACTCGAAATAAAATCGAATATTGATAGTATATGGGTTTCAAACTCATTTTATGAATAATATCAGGGGCTGTTTAAGGCTTGATGTGATAAGTTACTCCAATGCTAAATTTTATTTTTTATTTGATATTATCATATACATAAACGAGTAGTCTACGTAGCTCCGTCTTGGACACCGCGTTACG
>JAQIWE010001785.1:0-14720 GCA_034698565.1 Campodea plusiochaeta
GGAATTATTCTTCATTGCCAGCAGTATGAAGTAGAACAATACTACAAGAAATTAGTGAAATGAGGTGATTAAATTTTAAATTTTAATGTTCAAGTAAAATCACGTAGACAAAACAGTGTTTCTGTATAAGAATTTACATCAATAAGTTGTATAGAAATGTTTCCATAAGATTATCCTGTATTGTTCTTCCTGTCAAAATGTCGAAGTACTATCGACTAGCTGTCATATAGTACTTGTAGCATTTTCAGATTGGTTCTTTGCTTTTTCCTTATCTCTCTGTGGATGTTTCTTTTCTTTTTTTGGATGACAGATCAGAAAGTGAAAGATATCAAAAATTTGTAAACAAAAAGGGATATAAAACAGGTCAAGTGACTTCGCTAAAATGGAAAATTTTGCATATTTGCAAAAGAAAATTTAGGATTTTTATAAAACAGTAAAGAGTGTAAAAATGTACAGCTTAGAAGCAAGTATAATAATTAAAATGCATGACAGTACAGAGATTAGGCCTATATTATTTTACTGGCTTTTCCTATTTCAATATCTATAGTATGATGATTATATTTTTTGTTATTTGCTGAGAATTGTATTTGATGATTTGTTGTCCGTGAATGTCTATGCCCGTTAAAATTCAAATCTCTCGTTTCTTGTATATTTGAACATTATTATATGTCGAATATTCTTATTTTTATTTTCATATAATGAAATACTTTATATAGATATCATTTATAATATGATATGGGTTTTCAATAGGAATTCCAGTACTAAATGAACGGCCATATATTTTTGTGCTATTAATTAAAAAAAAAAATAATCGAAATGACTAAATTCCACAAACTTCAGCATTCAAAAGTTTCATATTTCATATAGAAAAGACATCACAAAAGTATGTGTTGATTATAAATGCAAACATTCTTTCTCTTCAAATTGCTGATAAGTTTCAGAACAGGAATGCAAAAAAAAAAAAAAAAAAAACGCTATGTGTAATTAGCCAAAGTGATGACAAAATAAAGTAGAACTAATTTAAGTTATCTAGACCACAATTCGATCAGATTAAATTCCTACAATGTTTTTTCCTAAAAAAAAAATTCATTGCGAGTTTCAGCGCATTGCTATTTTTTTAATTTATTTATGAAAAGTTCGTTTCATTATATGACGAAAGTTGCTCTCTCTCGAGAAATTTTTAGACAAATCTTTTAAAAAGTTAGAAGGAAAAGCGAGAATCTGTATAGCAAAAGTTTTTTGTACTTTGAAGTTATAATCGATTTAATACAAGTGGTGACATTCATTAAGTTGTAAAAAGAAAAGTCTTTCGTATTCTATATCGTACCCTAGGGGAAGTCAGTACCAATCAGTGTTGAGAATAATATTGAACGCTATTTCATTTAGTTGGAAAAACAAATTTGGTTTTGTTTTCTTATTTAGTTTGTGAGATAATTATGTGACTTAAAGTAAAATAATCTACTTCATTGATTAATATAATTATACTATCTAATAAAACTATATAACATTAATATTGAAGAATATGAGTTATACTGTTAATTGCGTTAGGCCTACTGTATCGACCCCTAATATGGGTGCGAGGGAGTGGGGTGTCTAATGAGACCTGATAGGTCAAACCGTGAGGTCATGTGCCTGCCGATACCTTACCATCTTGTGATAAACACGTCAAGGCAGTTCCCCATTTCTGAGTATCAAGGGTACCAAACCACCTGACTGTTGCTTCTAAATTCCTCTAATATTCAGTGTAGTATATTTCCATTTGATATTTTCATTAATCATATGAGATTTACCAGTGTTTAGCTTTCTTACTAATTTATACTAATATAAAAATATTTAGTTGAAAACGTGAGACGACAAAATATTCTTATTTTAGACTTTAAACATCAAAATAATTGATAAATATTATAGCTAATTACTCCTTGTGACCCCCACAATGTTCTTAATCCTTTGCTAGTGAACTGAAACGCAATACAGGAAAAAATCGCGCAGATTTTTCTTTCGCAGAGGGTTACTTTTTAATGCCAACAAACCATATAGATTTTGTTGGAATATGATGACGTATTTGCATGAATGAGAGAAGTTAGCAAATAAAATTCCATTTTCCTTCAATATTTTCTAACTCTCCCAACTAAATTATTAAAATAAGTGATATTTTATTCCGTTGAAACGTTTTGAAAAGCACGATCTGCAAATATTAATTCTTGAGAAAGGACTGCTGTTTCAGAGCAGAAAACAAACAATTTCTCATTTTCGGTCCACCAGAAGTAACTTGAATCTTTTAAAGAGATTCAATCCAGCAATAGGAAGCACTCCTCTCTCTTTCTCTCGTTCTGCTTTTTGTGCGTTCTGAAATATGAAAGTATTCCATTATGATCTATGCAAATACAGTCATAAACTTTTTAAATAAATTAATGAGAAGTACAATTGAAACTGGAGTTAAAAACAACATTAGGCAAGAAGAGTATTGTATAGCTATGATACAGGTATTTATTGTACTGTTTTACCATGTTAATATGTATAATTTAAAACTCAGCAAATGTACTTGTTTTCTTTCCATTTTCGCTGGAATATTTCTAGAAAACATTTTAATACTTGAATATTAATAAGGCAGAAAGTTTGGTGCTATATAGCAATAATAATAATATAGCAAACATTATTTGTTTAAATAAAATTGGAATACGTAATCATCAAATAGGAGCATAATAGACTAAAGTAAGATTTCTGAATTCAAAAGAAAGAAAAATATTGTGAATGCAAATAAAATTTATAACATATTCTTGAACTTGAATTTATTTCTTATATTATATTTTATGTTTATATGGATATTTACTACGCTGATGTCATATTTTCAAAATATCTATTTGTAATTACTGCTACTCGACTGTTAAAATCACAGAAATTGTATTGGGAAAAATAATTCTATGTTTTTACAGAGTTGTTAATTACAAAATAAACTTATAACTTTAATTTCATTATTATAAATATCCGATTATTATGAGTAAAATGTTTTAATATGTGGATCAGTTACATATAACATACAGCTTTGTCAAGTTCACAAATCGGTACATTCTGAAACTTCTGCCTTGTAAGACTTAATAATCCATAAATCTTCTTAGTTTTTAGATTTAGGTATCTGTAAATTAAATAAGATTAAGCCAGACTAAGTTATTCAGGTTAATTCAAACATGTGTAATTCCCAGTTGCCTACTATGATGTTCTGATCAGACTTAATTCATTCAAAGTTACTCTCATCAGTAAAAATTAACGAAAATCTGAACTTGAAATAAATAAGACTTGATATCTCAAATTTATAATTGCTCTCGAGGTTGTTTATAACACATATACGGAGAATGTAGTTCGCGGCCTCGATCTTTATTGATTTGGAAATCCATATAAATAAATAATTTCATCCAATTCCAAACCCCACCTTCTCTTCTAACATGTGAAAATTCCTGCAGATCACGGTCTACACAATTAATATTATGTAAGTATTCACAATAAACAGTTTTGCAGAATTTATTAATTATATTGGAATTTTATATCTAGTTAAATGATAGTATTGAATCAAATTTCAATCCTCTGGGATTCAGATTCTGAAAATATTATAAAATTTTATAACGTCGATCTTATCTAAAATTAACTTGTAAACTTGTATCGTTTCTTGAGTTAAACTGGAGTCATCATAATATGTTTTCTGTATGTGAACTTGTTGGGTTATTTGAGTGAGCAAAGTTTATTTTTATTTTTATAAACTATAAATAAAGTTAAGGAAAATGGGAACCGTACAAAACTTCCTTGGGATTGCAGAGGAGGAAGCAACAAGAAATACTGTAACTTAAAAATGCGACAATGTAACTTTATAAGATGAGTCTTACTGTATATCTGTTTTATTTGTTATTTGAGGACACGTCGAATGAATATCCACAGTAGAGAGCTTTGCATACTCCCGCGTATATTAAACTAAATTATGCTAGACACATTTGATTCCATCACATGAATAGTTTAATATGATAACACTTTTCAAACGATACGAATTATAAATATCTAACTACATCTCTCTTATGTACAGATATTTTAGGTTACGAAGGAACAAATCCTCAACCTATTACACGTTGCTGTCATAGTAATATAAAAAAACATGGAAAAATATAGGACCTTTTAGGATTAAAAAATGTATTGAAGCGTTGAATAGTTAGTAAAAAAAATTGGATAAAAATATTGCCCACTAAGTATAACTTTTCAACATTTCAATAGCAAACTAGCAATATTTTCTTTTAATATACTTTATAATATTTTAAAGATAAGACCTTCGTTTAACACTTGAAAGACTAAAGTAATAAGGTAGAAATAAATCAGGGGAAATGTATTTTCTTGTAACTGCATGGAGAAATACTGTTTTTCATTATTAATACCTGATTTTCTGTTTCCAAAAGAAAAAGAAAAAAATAGCAAAAATACGTTAGAAAATGTAAAATAAATCCATTAGTAATATAAATAGGTAATAGTGTGGCAGTAATAGTATAAATTTAAAGACAATCCTATAACGATCTACTTGGAGGATCTCATTATTGATTTGGGAAATTGTATTATCGGTTTAATATATCTCAAGTGTCGACGGTCATTAAAATCAACGTTTAAATGTCTTATAAGAATCTAATCATGACTTACATGAAAGAAAATTGGCAAAAGATGCTCTTCAAATGGGAAATTAGAAAACGGGTCTACAAAAAAAAAAACGCCATTTCCTTCATAAAAAGTGGTTTTTACAGTATATGTGATGGTGAAAATCTTTGGAATTCAATTAGTACAAGTTTTTTTTTTCTTGATCACCGATAAAAAAATTTCTAATGTCTCTAACTTTCTTCCATAATCCCTTACCTATTGTATGAGTGTTAATTATTTGGAATTGAAGTGATTTTTACCCCAAGCACTTTCTTTCTATACTTTGGTGTTTGGTGTAAGTGTCCTTTCTGCAGTCCTTCATTTATTTTGTTCCTTAAATAATTCTTTTGTTCTCAAAAAAGAATAAATGTGTATATTTTAAAAAGCTTTATTGGAAGGAAATATTATCTGGAAAGAAAAAAAAATTATTGATAAATTTTATTGATTCTCTTCGAATATGGCTTTCTCTTTTCCACATGTTGCCTGAGGTTTTCTGTGTTTTTGTAAAATTTATTTTTTATTATTGTTTGAAAGGAAAGGCAAGTTTATAATATTTTGCTTCGGGGCAACGGGAAATGCGAAAGAAAGTTTTAACTTTCAAGTGAACAGGCAAACATGAATCTTTTATAGGATGAAAGTAACAATTGGCCACGATGTGAATAACAAATTGAAGCCTGTGGTAAAAGGTTATATGATGAAGATGGTATCTGAGTTTATTATTTTTAGTAATTTAAGAAATATTTAATCACGGTACAAATACTACCCGTGTCTTTACTTACTGTAGTTGTTAAACAATCGCCATAGAGTCAAAACAGTATTATTATACAGCAGTTTATCGGCAGATGAGAGTCAGCTTGGTATTACGATATATTTTTATAAATTATAAAGAAAGTAAAATAATGGAAAGCCATGGTTTGCTGGTTGGGTATCAGACTGTGGCGCAGGATGTCCCGGGTTCGATGTTCGATCCCGGATGTCACCAAATTATGTAGGTGATGCACATTTTTGAAAAGATTGCTGGGTTTCACTCAGCCTCGCTTACATATAGATAAGAGCGAAAGTCATAAGGAGTAAATAGATACTAACCGCAGCATAGTGCCGACCACACCATCTCCAATATATGTGTCGGGGTTAACAAATCATAGACCCTTATAATTATGAGATCCATGTTCCTTGAAGGGCTGTAGCGGGATAGTTTATACAATTACACTTAAAAATATATTAGCAAATTTTTGCATGTACTTAAAGAGTATTTTTTTGTAACGTACTTAAACTCTTAAAACTTATTCTGCAATTTTGGTTCATTCACTTCAAAGTTTGTACAGTAATGGTGTGAAAGATGAGAATATATGAGGAGTGTGTACTGTATATTATAAGATAAAAACGTTGCGTTTAAAAGTTTTCTCCTTCAAACAGAAATTTTACACTTCTCGTATAAGTGATACTGTGTTAGTGATATTCACATTATAAACTAAACTAAAAAGTGATATACATATAAACTAAACTAAAATTCTTCTGATACGAAAACAAAATGGGTATTGTCCTTCACATTTTGATAGATTTACAGACGAAATAACAACACTGAATATTTTGTATTGTGGTGGACAGACGAACAAATCGATTTAATCCAAATCCATTTGAATTATGATCACTGAATGTTAGTACAGGTATAGCTTGTTAGAGTTTACAACTTTTAAGTTTGGATTGAACGTGATTCTTGATTTTAAGTTTAAAACCTTTCTTTATTCCTAAATGAATAACATTTTCTATTGGCAAATGACTTGCAATAGTAGTTTATATCCATAAAGTAACTATAGTTTTTAGAATGCGATGCAGGAGGCACAAATTTATATTAGATTTTTGAAATGTAAATTTATTTCCTGCTCATAACACTTCATCACAACTCCCTGCTGAATCAAAATATATGACATCGTATAACTTGGCAGAATTGGTGAGTCGCGTAGGTTCTTAAAAGTCACACAGAATTACATTACTGTATTGTAACCCTTCAGGAAATGTCTCTAAAATAAAACATTTCAGTCAAAATGGGGTCACTTCTCAACATTTATTATAAGCTTCTCCTTTAAAGAACTCCTTTCTCATCCATTTTTACTTATTATTTTAAGATTAAGTATGATCAATTTTGCCTTTGTTTGCTGCCAGGACAATAACTATTACTTCTAGAAATATATTCATCCGTTTCAAAATAATATAAAATTGGGAAGGAGCTATTTCAAAATGATCATCAATTTTTACAACCTAGCATTTCTATTATGTCATATGTAAAACTTTAATAATGAAAAGATGTGACTCGATAGCACAACTGGCTAGTGCATTGCATTAGAAATGCAAGGATGTGGGTTCAAATCCCACTCGAGTCAAACGTTTTTGGTGATAAAATTATTTACATTAGACACCATTTAGCTTCTTTGTGATTTTTTTTTTCAATGTTCCAAATCAAAACATTATTTTGTTCATGGAAGAGGCAAGAACATTTATTAATCTACTGAACGGATATTTACAGCTACTGAAGACATCGATTTAATCAAACGAATTTCTCACAATCTTACATCAGAAGCTGCTATTCTAGATATGACAGTTGTCTTCAATAAAGTTAAACAAAACTAGTAACCAAATTGTTCTCCCCTACGTATACACTCTCACTTTGTCATTTTGAATATATAGAAGTTATAAATCTACTAATATAGTAATATCTTTCCCTCTATAAAATCACAATCAAAGTGAAGTATATCGAACAAAATATCAAAGTGGAAGAGTTGCCAAAGAAAACTTCTGGCGAGGAGAAGCAAATAAACCAAAGATGAGACAGAACATTCATAACACAAACTTACAACTTTACAGGAACAAAGGTTGAAATGCCATAAATAAAATGGATTATGCACATAACGAAATAATGCAACAGAACTTTTTTTTTATTTGGAAAAAAGAAGAAGACTTGTTTGGAGACATTTCGAAAGTAGCTGTCAGTTTTGAGATTAATTTGTGCAGTGGCGTCATTGGTAGAGTAAAGGAGACATAACCACTTAAAAGTGGAGAGAATGGTCATTTCTTTTCTCCTCGAAACAAAGTGTCACTTCACACAAGTATACTTGACAGGGTGGAGATTGTTTTCTTTGTTTTTATGTATTTGATGATTAGTTGGGGTAGTTTCTGATGTACTTTTGTTCAAAAATTCTGGGGATTACTACATATATGTTTTAATTAGGATTGCGAAAATGTTTTCAAAATAAACTGTTTGTGTCAAATTTTGCTTTTAAAATGATTGTAGTATACCTATTCTGTTTTCGATTTCTCGAGAAGTTACTCGTAAAAAAATCAGTTTATGGAATAAAAAAAATAAACAATTGTTTCAAGTGGTAGTCACAACTTTTAAAAACTTTCAACGTACTTTTGAAGATTACTATTGCAAAGCATTTCTAACATCTGTTTCTTCTTTTAAAATTTCAAAATGGTATTTGAAATAAAAATATTCGATCAATTTTATAAGGAATATCAATTCTTCGGGACGATTAAAAACATCATCCAACATTCTAAAATATAGTTACTTAATGTTGGGCAATTCAACACTTAACTGAGTGTAATATATATCAACAAGTTACACGCGTATTCAATTAAATTCTTCAAAGCATTTCAAAAGCATTCATTCAAAATTCAAATTTTCAAAGCATTTCATTTCAAAATTCGTCTGATCATTTTTCACAGCTATAGAAGTGATAATACTGTTTTGTGTCATCTCTATTGTTTTTACTCACTCCCAATGATAAGAACAATAATAACTAGTTGATTCAATAGAAATAATACTATTCATTGAAATAAGCTGGAAGTCGATATAGTAATGTTAATCACACTCCGATAGCTTTCAAAATGATGTTTAGTCGCATTAGGATAAATCAACAGCTGTCTGTATAAACACTTTTAAGGCGATTATAGCGCTATTATGTGAAGAGCGCCAATCTCGTGTATTTATCTCGATTGCTTTTTGTTAATATTATTTTATATAATATGCAACTCATCATGGATGAAATATAAATTGTAATACCTCTAAATGGGTTTTTAATATAAAAGTATGTTAGCTGACCATTGGTCTCTTTCGTATAGTTCAAAACTGGTCAGAAATGTAAAATTGTGTATGCTGACCAAATTTTTAGCAATCAATGGTAATAATGATGAACCTTCTTGCAATTTAATATGAAATTTATAGGAGAGAACCACAAAAATCGGGGTGATTTTTTTATTTCGTATTTTATTTGAATTTTCATGAATAATTATGTTTATTTGACATATTCCAATTTTTCACATTTAAGTAAAGTTACTTCATTGTCATGGGGAAAGAGAAAGCCATATCTAAATTTGCTGTTCATTCTCCAAGGAATAAAATATATTAATGTTAAAAATATTATACAGATATCTCGAAACAACAGAAATATTTCATATTTACAAAATTTAATCTATAGGGTACTTAATATGGTAAATACTGAAAGAAAGAAAAACTTACCTGAATTTTATTAAACTGAATGGTACTATAAGCCATCATATAATATTTCATAAAACATGCTACTCTTATAGATATAATATAGTGTTAGTATTTTATATTAATTCAAAACTAAGTTTTATTGCACTCAGCTCAAAATTTCTCTTCATTTATTAAATATCTTCTTGTATATTTTTTCCTACAGGCTCGGAAGAAAGATCCACCACATCCCATACGAATTGCCAAGACGATTGATGTTATAGCCCGTGTCGTCTTCCCTACAGCCTATGCTGTGTTTCTAATCTTCTTTTTTGTGCATTATAAAGGATTTGCTTAGAATTTGCTTTCTCGCGGAATATTTTTCCGTCAAAAACAGTTTATTCTTACCGCCCCCTTTACTCAACTGCAAACGCTAAGAAAAAAACTTTTCCATTTTCTTTGACAAAATATACAAAAGTGCCGCATAGAACTTGTAAACGGGATGACAAGGCTGTTTTTAGAAAAATCCACAACAATCACATTTTTGTGCTTTTCTACCTTTATTTTTCCTGTTACGCTTCTGAAACAAACTGATAACAAACTTTTTTCTTTTACTTTCACATTCAATCAAAACTGGAGTTGAAAATTTACAAATATATATACTGGTATAAAAAAGACACATTTTTCGTATTTAAGTGAACTGAAGAATATAAATATTACTATAAAAAGTGGAAGCTGTGATTTATCTTCTAGTGCTGGTTACAAGAGGAAGAAATTTCAAGAGATTTTCAAAATGTAAAAAAAAAATAATGAACTATTTTATTATCGTTGCTAAACTATTACTAGAGCAATACTATTATCACTGTTAGTTTGTTACTCCAATGTTAAAATGTAGATAGTAGTTCTATAATGTAAATAAACTCAGCACTTATTATTTATTGTAATTAGAACATCGCACTATATAAAGAAACCAAGAGTTAATTAATGCAATGTATATTTGAAACAAAAAGTTCTAATTACAATACAATAATTTAATATTCTTCTTTAGAAAGTTATTATTATTATTAATTATTATTATTAAGGGCACAACAAAAAAACAAAAACTTGCACGCTTTGTACTACTCCTGCCTTAAGTTCTTTCCAACTGTGAAGAAAAAAATACTTTGCCTTATTTCCATGCCTAATATATGTCATTTGACTCGCAAGTAAGAAATTTAAATGTATGAAGAAAAAAAAACATTTTTTAATATACCGAATCCCAAGCCGATTGCCTTTCGCTGACTCCTTGCACAACTTATAGATGTCATTCTTATAAAAACATGCACTTTAATGTATTTTATATTTTATTTATTCAGTGTTATTACTACCTAATATTTGAATGTGGTTCTAAACAATTATTAGGATTGAAGTACAACGAATATTTCATAGCCCAGAGATAAATATGAAAATACATTTTAAAAAAGAGCTTATTATTGTATAAATAATTTTTTAAAAGATTTAAACCTACTTTTCTTCTGCCAATTTCCCAAATTGGATTCTATGAGCAAAACTCAAGGACAGCAGATAAATTTGTAAATAAATGTAATATAGTGCACCAGAAGATTTATTCTGATGTCTGTTTTCTCAATAAATTTAAAAGAAAGGATGTAAAAATTCACATATAACTACTTTTTTATAAATGACAATGTATAAAAAGTGAGAAAGGGTGTGCTACGAAAGAATGAATCTGATATTGTTTTCAATTTTCTCTTTTTTTGATTTTCAATCAAAGTTAAATAATGTTTGTAATGTGATACATGAGGCATGGCAATGTCGAAGGCACCTGATGTTAACTGTTCCCGTAGCTCAGTGGTTGAGCAAAAGGATATTTTTCAAAGTCCTTTTTATCTAGGTTCGATTCCTGACGGGAAATTTGTGCCTTGTCATGCTGTCTTATATGATGTTGAAAGGGAAAAAATGTATTGTTGCTCATATATTGACTAACTACGAAATATATACTGCATTTATAATATATCACCATTTGTTTTTTCCGTTTTTTCCTTTTCCGAAGACATTATTATCTCAGCTGTACTTTGCAATTTATTTTGTATGGGAGTAAATGGTGTTATTTATATTAGTAATTCTTATTTCATTTAGTTTTCAGCCACTTCTCTGCCAATTTCTGATGGCGGTAATAAAAGAGTGAAAAAAGAGTATTTTTTCACTCTTTTATAATCGCTTGTTTATATACAGATATTATTATTATTATTATTATTATGGTATAGACTTTGTTCCATACCAATTATTGTAATTAGTGTTTTAAGCAATTATAATAAAATATTTGATTTAAGAATATAAGTATGTGTGTCTTATTTGTCAAGCTGGAAGTTTGAGTATAGGCGAATATCGTAAGAGTTAAAATTATAATTATCAGTGAAAACTAACATCTGCTAATAAGTTTACAGTCTAACACGTCTGTTGTTGGGTAGTCAAACTAAATTATTACTTTACGCAAATTACTAATTTTTATTTTATTTATCTGTATTCAAATATCAGTTTTCCAGACGAATTACGTATAATAGATGAGTCGTTTTAATGTAAAGCGATATTGCTTTCTATGTCTCTTTCTATTTTCCATTATTCTTTTTGCTAATAATTTAGAACACATAACGATGTTTCATGTTTTGCATAATTATATAATCATGGCACTCCAGTAGTAAGATAATAAAAATTATGAAAATTTCAGGAGATTCTATTTTAATATAGTAAAAATAATACTGCCATTTTATCAATAAGAAACGATCTCAAAACAAAATGAATAATTTATAACAATATCGAAATTATAATATATATATATATATATATAATATATAATTACTTTTTCTTTTTTAATGCCCTAGCACGTATTTCCATAATATTAAAGCAAGTTCCTTAAATATAACTTTTTGTACTTTGTTATATTGTAACTATGCCCGTTACATATATCCTTGTTTTAACATATTGTCTATATTTTCTCATAATGGTAATTGAAATAAAGATATTAACAAATAAAGATACACTGTGTGACGTAAAACATTTATGACGTACACTGTTTTGTGTAAGAAAGAAAAGAAAGAAACCCCCATGCAATAAATACTGGGAATTGTAAGAATAGAAATCTATTTCTGCAAAAAAGTTCCCGAGAAAACAGAAATCTCCAATGGAAAAATGACACCTGTTGTTTTGGAACTTTGATTCTATCTTCTCTTATAGCAGTACCTTCATTAGTTGAAGTGCTTTCAAAATCAGAACATAATGAATTATATCTAATGACTTTTCTACCTCCCAGGATAATAACAAACATATGATCCTCTTCGTATAAGAATAAACTTTGTTGTACATCTCGTAGTATACAACTCTACATTTCACACAAAGACAAAACAATTTTAATTAACAAAATATGTTTTCTTAATAACTATATTAACGACGATTCCATTATACTGCCTGGAAAGTATAGTGAAGCAACTGTATAGATTACAGAATTTTATAAATAACAATTCTTACTTGAAAATACAAATAATTATGTTATTGCTAAGATATCAATAACTGTTCTAGTAACATGATCTTAGCAAACACCGAAATAACCATATAATGAATTATAATCACCTCAATAACCGATTATATTTTAATATTTTTGATAGTTGATAATAACACTTGTTTCAAAAGACAAATATAGTATTAAATTTAACTATTTCATCAATGATAATATTAGTTCTTCGATATATCGAAATCGCTAAAACGCAACCTTTTGATTGATTGACTTGTGGGATTTTTTGTCTCCGTTGTAATATATAGAGTAATTATTAATCCTTGAAAAGTATCATGGTATATGAATATACTGTATACAACAAGACCACTGCTTCAAAGTCTATACGTACTTGGTAAAAAAACTATCAGAGGCGAAACCTAAAAAATCGTTCATATGAGATCAAACATTTTTACTTATTTTTTTCGAGCTGGTCACTGTAAGTTCAGCTGTTTAATGGCACTAAAAATGCACCGTAAGAGAGTAATAACTTATTTTTTGAGAAAATAACCTTAGAAAAGTGTCAGCCTTATGGAAGGAGACATCAATAATATTCTTGTGCAGTTATTCCGTTCAAAGAAAACTTTCACGTTGCTTGTATAAATCATGAATTTTGCTTTCATGAATCTAATTTGAACTCTTTAATATATATATACATAAGATTAGTGAATTCTGACTCGAAGGAATAACAAGTCTATGTAGAGAAATTCAAGAAATTGACATGCTTTTATTGGAAATTTAATTTATTTTTTATTGATAAAAATGAAAAGCCGAATTCCGTAATAAGCACTCTGTATATTATAGGACATTACCCAACATGTCTCGAATTGAACAATTCATCATCAAGGATACATATAACTGCAATTAGATGTTATTATTTTACATACAGACCAGCAAGTACTTCCAGGAATACCAGAAATAATACCAGGAAGCGAGATAATACATCGTGTTTATATGCTTTAAAATTTAACTTGAGAACTGATTAAGATAGATTTATACATTAATTCCTTTATGGAAGAATACAACAGTGGTGAGATCCTGAAATTGTTTCGAGCAAAAAAACTTGTAGATTAACTCCCTAAATAACTCTAATTTTCATTAAAAAGCGTTCTAATTTTTTTATTTATTTATTTCGGATTCGTATTTCCTAGACAAAAGCAATAATACTTAAAAGAAGAATTGTCTAGACAACAGTATACTAAACAGCACATTCTTGACCGTTTATCTTATATTGATATTCGTTAAACAACATTACTAAAATATTTTATTTGCCATAATAAGCAGCAATCTAATTTCACTTTTCACAAATTATAAAACATAGCGGCAACTAAAATAAAAATACCCGTAGTTTTAACATACAATGCTTTAAAACTTCTGTAATAAAGGAAAACGATTGCATAATCAATACTTTTTCTATCATATTTCTATTGTAAAAAAAATCGTGCTGAAATAACAAAACCCATTTAAAGTTTGCAAACTTGACTGTAACTGTCTAACTGACAGTATTATTAGCAAATAGTTACAAGGAAGTCAGTTTTTCCCGATTGCGAATAATCTTTCTTCCGTTTACTTCGTTTTTAATCTGTTCCTCGAATATAATTCAACAGGTAGAAAGAAAATTTGAAGAGTGGGGTTTTTTATTCTTTGAAAGTGTTTGACATTTTCCACATGTCGTGATGTGGCTGTACGTGTACGTGATGTGACTCTTATAGAATATGAAAGTGGAAGAGAGGACAATTCATCAACACCAACATCAAATGTGGAAGGAGATAGAGGAATGAAGATTTCTCTTCAAAACAAAGATACACTTCTTCAAATATTATGTTTCGTTAACTGGTGGTTTGAAAATTCACAAGTAAATCTCCTAAAATTAGTAATGGAGAAGTAAGATAAAATATATACGAAAAAAAATCAGAAATAGGCCTACTGTATTAAAATCAGTAATATGTATTAAAATCAGTAATATTGTATTAAAATCAGTAATATTGTATTAAAATCAGTAATATTGTATTAAAATCAGTAATATTGTATTAAAATCAGTAA
>JAQIWE010001786.1:0-14719 GCA_034698565.1 Campodea plusiochaeta
ATCTTGTTTTTGTACCAATGTATTTCGAGAATACACGCATATTGGATTTTCCAAAAAAATGCATTGTGATGGTGAAAAATATTTTTCTTTTCTTTGTGAGTGTGAAATGGGGGTAAATGAGGGGAGTGCAAATGTTTTGGAAGCTTGTGTCTTTCTAATCTTTTCTCTATTTTATTTCGCTTTCTTGCTGAAGCAAGAAGATATTTTTTCTTGGGACAAAATCACTCAGTGGAAAACTGTTCCATTTTGAGAAGCAAAGAGGCAGAAAATTGTGATAATATACGCTCGTTTGCTACTCCCCGCTGGACTTGCGTATAGAACTACATCCACATAAACCCAAAATTTCTTGTTTGACGAAAGAAAATATGGAATTGTTTTCGTAAGACTCTCTCTTTCTCCCTCTCTCACTCTGAAATTCTAAGGTTTAAATTGCGGAGACATGCAGCTTTTATAAAGGTTTCAAGTGAAACAGCATTTTCTCTTCGTTTATATTTCTCATCCGTTCAGAGTATCGACATAGTGGAGATATATATTTTTGTATTTATGCCTTTTCTTCTCTCTGAATAAATCTGTATAATATTATTTTAGAGTCAGGTAATGTTCATAGCACTAAATTAATTCAGAATCAAGCGATTTACCTGTTGACAGATTCCTGATTTCCTGTTCTATCATGTCAATTTCCACAGATCAAATATATTACGTTGATAATTAGTTGATTGAAATGCACTCTTAGGAGTTTCAAAGATTTTGACGAAACCAGAGAAGGCAATTTTTTCAGACACATTATATACATGATACCGAGAGACATAAGAAATTTTTGGTTACTACAGTAGAAGCATTCAGCAACGAACCTTTTCATATAGAAGAATACCAGCAAATGCTAAATACTACTCCAAAAGTGGTTAAAACTGAACCGCGGCTGAAGTTCATAACTTTTTTTTGTATGACTTAATTTAACCAACACAGAAGACCTAAAAACAGCTCTTCTTTATTTTCACATTACCTAAATCACCAACTCTTCGATCACCTAAAAAACGAGTACGTGTTAAATAATGTTAGAATAAATAAATTAAATCATTCTCCCGTCTTCTGACCTGCACAAACACACAGTTCATTGTGTACTAACTAACGACTTCCAAGTCTCGCCAGTGAATTTATGTACGTATAAAGTTATATTTTACAACATTGAAAATCTATAACCCGTTAATGAATCTTCATCCAATACTTGCTACTACTTCCAGCCAGTACACCACAGCGTAGTACTGCTACGGGGAGGGACTACCCGCAGAGACTTTTTTCTCCATCATTAAATTTGTACAGCAAGTGAAAGAAAATTTCTGAAGGTGGTGGGAATAAGTAATTGTGTATAGTTAATGATGAGGGAGTATATTAATTGTGGAGTTAGTCAACGGACCTGAACTAATGGGAAAAGATTTGTCTCGGAAGAGGGAGGGAGAAGAGGGGGGGGGGGTAGGGTAAGGATGTCAACATAGCTGATGACTTACCATTTGGAACGAAAGAAAGGGGGGGGATACTAATGGTTGATAAAAATGTGCTGGTAGGTGATATATGCTGTGAAATAAACGGACTGCTGAATAAGAAGTTGAAGATTAGAATGATGAACTGCGTGAAGGTTACTGATATCTGACTCAGGTTGTTGCTGTAATTTAAATTAGGCGGAGTATACAGAGTGGTGTAGTTATTTATGGGATGGTTTTCGACGAATGGTGTGTTTTTGTTAATAATAAATATGGTTGGTTGTCCCATTATTGTATGTTTTCTTAGGATCTCAGGAAGTAATATAGAAATATTTTTGTTTACTTTTTACCATTGAGTTGTTTCTCAACTAATCACATAATGTTATTATTTTTATTTGTAACTTCTGACTATGAGTAAGCATTATAATATTTACATTTATACACAAAATATAAAGAAATTGCACAAAACGTATAAGTCTTCCATTACGCAGGTGTTGAAAACTAGTTGAAAAACTATAATCTTTCTCTTGGAAGAAATTTCCTAGATCCCAATTTGACTCTTTTTGCCCCTGTGTATTCCGCAAAATGGTGACTCACTTACTGCGATAGGTTGCATACATTCGAAACCACGACTTGGCTTCCATGGGATGAATCGAATGACACTGATTTTGACATATTTCGGTCATCTCTATTAAGAAGATTTATGATTTTTAAAGTGTCTGTGATAGCTGTCAGTACAGTACGTGTAGAATTACCATCGAGGTCGTATTCTTTTCCACTTGCTTTTATCGGATCTTCAAAAAAAGCTCTCTAGCAGTGCCAACACGTGGACTCTCGTTTTCAAAAGCTTTTTACTATATAGCTTTTCAGTCTCTATATAGCAAAACAATGGAGATGGAACATTAACAGCACTCAGAATCAGGGTCGTTTTAAGGGTTGTTGGGGGGATCCAGTGTTTTTCTGGAATAGTAATGTTGCGGTAATGTCATTGCTAAATATTGGTACGTTAGCATTGTTACAACATTAACAAATAATATTATTGTCTATATATGTATAAACTCGTTATTTCGAAATGTTCGCTAAAAATGTGCTATGCTATAATTTTCCTGATCTTTTGTGATATCAAATTGTACACCTGAATTTGTCGTTTTTTTCGGTATATTTTGAGTTTATTTATTATTTATATAAGAAACTAATTCTTATTTTCCTTTTTGTTGATGATCGCATAATTTCTTCACTTCAAAAGAGGATTTCGTAAATTTTCATGAAAATACGTATTACATCAATCGATAATTGAAAAATATATTAACTGTACTATTTAATAATATATTTGCAGAAGTTCGAACCATTTGTGCGATAAAGTTGTTAAATTAAATCAAACATTCATCTGTATTTTCCGTGTGATTTGCAATTTTTCAGAAAATTGTTAATGTAGACATTCACGCGATCAACTAACACGCTCTACCACGACAGGTATGAGGAAATAATGTTTAGCATGTATACATAGTTCCGGCGGCTGTCTTTTCTGCACACTTTTAGAAGTTCTATTACGAGCTATTAAATAGTAGTACATTATTATAATAGTACTATAGTAATATTAACCTTGTGATAATAATTTCCGTTGTAATTCTGTACATAAACTCGGCCAGATAATAGCTGGTTTTTGTCAAGAACAACGAAATTGTAGCTTTATTTTCTGAATTTAACCATATATTGGAGTTGAAATAATTGTGCATAAACATCTTTAACAGATTTGAAGCATATAGTGACAAAGAACGTTGAAGTTATTTTTATATACAGATAAGATTTATGATGATTTAGCAGTTAGGACACAAAAATGGCATCTCATTAATACGATAATGACTTTCAAATATTATGAAATTTTATTTTAACTATGCTATTTCTTTTCTCTCATTAAAAATTATTGAGACTTGATCTTTTGAATTACGATTTTAATTTAAAATACATTGCTTTACGACAAAAAGACAAGCCATGAAAAGGTGCTTGCTTCCATTATAAAATATCGTTATGTGATTTGCGGTTAAAAAAAAAAAAAGATTTCATAAATATATTAATCTTCTACTGTCAATCGGTGTTAATGGTTTTGAATTTTCAAATATATTTTCTTTTCTCTTCAGAGTTACAGATTTTAATTACTAGAAGACTGAAACTACCTGTTTGTATATACACCATATCCATGTTGAAGTGTCGATCTGATCCATACTTTGAACTGATTGAAAAATCAATGACAACATTGCTGAACCTAATCTCTTTGACATATATCTAAACCATTTATACCTCTCAACAGAAACAACTGATTATATTACTTCACACATTTCTCTCTCAGACTATTGGTTTAACTAAATACTCTATCCAACATTTGAAACAGAATAGAGTAGGGTATCAACCACCTAAGCGGGTATCATCGTATCAACTGAAGTATGTTCCAATTCCACTAGTATATATAACAGGAATGGGGAAAAAATGAGTAAATGGTTTCTAATTGCATCCATTTCTATTGTATCCATTGGTGTGAGATGAAAGATCTCAACATGATAGAGAAGAGAGAGAGAGAGAGAGCGCTTGCGTTAGTACAGATTCCTACGCACACCACGCCTCTTTTTCAACTCAGCATCCCAAGATGGTTGGCGTCCATGCGCTGACAACCAAAAAATATTTTCCTACCAGTTGTTTTTCTACTTCTTCCAACGGATTCAATCAATTTGGATTTGCGTAGAATGAGAAAAGTAGGGGGTGGCGGGAGAAATGGCAGATTTTTCCTCTCCTTCGTGGAGTTGATCCTTGTATCAATTCCGTAAAGTGAAATCTGATTTGGAATCGACCCATAAGAGGCTTAGGAGCAGATTCATTTTCTTCACGTGACCTCCATGTAGAGAACACTAAGTGTCCTTGTCTCCTTCCCCAAAGAGAATATTAGATGTATATAGAGTTGCTCTTGTTCTTTATTGCATTCAGACAGACTGCATGCCTATGCCCTTCTCACTTGATTCATTCATATTTCACAACTTTCTTGCCTATTTTAATGAAATTCTTTATTTTTAAGTTGGAGGTATTCAAATTCTGTGGATCGTTTCATAAAGCAAGTGCTAAGAGAAAACTTTTTAATGACGAATCCTTTTTGTTCTCGAGAAATTATTTATAAACATTTTGGGAAAGAATAATTGAATGTAATGGACTTTTGTAAGTTTTAAAGCAGTATAATGCAAAAACAACGAGGTAACATACATTTTCATTTTAAATTTGTTTCAGAAAAGTTTTTACGTTACACCATTTATAAGTTTAAGCCAAATATATCAAGATATTTTTAGCTCGATGAAGTGACAAATATTATCTTATAGATTTAGTTTTGAAATCAATATTTTAAAAATGTAAACGGTGTAAGTATTAATTCGCAAAGTAGATTTTTCAGAATTCTGATCATTGTAAACAACGAACTTGTATAGTGAATGCTTTTTTAGTCGTATATCTTATTATACGATTTATAAATTCCTGAAGCAACATCGAAAAAGAAACTTACTCAAGAAGTCCCCATTTCTATTCAATCCAATACAACCCCCCATTTCTATTCCATATATTCTGATCACCTGCTGTAAAATATTTTATGATATGGGTACATAAACTCATTAAAAATATAAAAATCAGCTTCATTTTATGACATTTCTGAGGAGGTAACTGAACTTTGAAATCCTTGAAAACGACCTTCAATGCTGTAAGAAGAAAAAAGACAAAAATCATGAAACAGTTTCCGGAGCATTCCTCTAAATACCCCAAAATAAAATTAGTCATCCTTTGATTCTGATGAACGTGTATATTTTGATTAAGACCGTCAGGAAACGCCGATGTTAACGACAGCTGTAATTAGTAAAGTGCTTTCTTGTTAGCATATTGGAGCTCTTATCCTATTCTTGCTCTTTTCCAAAGGCGCTCTGTGGAACGAGCGTGTAGTAAGTAATATACCTTGAAGAAGTTTGGAGAAATAACGAGAGTAATTGGATATTGTCATAGAGCAATCATTTTGTTAAGGTCATTTACAGTTTCATCAGCTGTGACTTCGAAGACGAGCTCAAAGGAAAGGAAATATTACCTCATAAGTATCGGAAGAATAACTCTCGGGGATGCCGAGAAAAGTTTAGAAGAGGGGAGGTTTTTTTGTAAAATATGTGGGAGCATATAGTAGTAAAGATTAACAAACCTTTGTTTGAGTTTCAAAATTATTTTAAAGTCAGGTTGTGCAAATTTAATCAACATGTACTAATGAAAGAGGAGAAACGTTTTTCTCTCTCTTCAAAATACACGATGATCTCATATTCGGGTTTTCAATATTAATATTATATAATAATCAGCTTCTTTCCCTACTTATAAACTACAATATTTCTTTAAGATATTTGAGTAGTAGTAGTAATATTAATATTTGAAATAAATATAGACATGAAAGTGGTATTTTTATGTGATGTGATTTATTTTGGAAACATGTTCATTTCGAACTAATTGTTTTACTTAAACCTGTATTTTGTTACAGTGGGAAGCCATCTTTTCCAACACACAGGTTCCGTTTTACTTTTTTTGTTCTCTATTGTATTCGCTTTCCCAAGAGGGGGAAAGCTAAGCTGTGTTGGAAAAGATGCCTTCCCGCAGGAAAAAAAAATACCCCTTTAAATTTTTACGAATAAAATATTTTCTTCAATTCTAATAATATTCTCAGTATATTAAAATGGTGCACATAACTTCTCTTTAGATTTCCTTTAATGTAAATTATGTTTCTGCTGCACAATGAATCTTTTTCAAACTGCTTATGAATTATTTGTTCAATTTGTGAAGAAGTTTTTAAATGTTTACATATTAAACTAAAGAGAAAACATCCATGAATGGTTGCTATGGCAAAAGATAAGGGTATATATATATCCAATCACATGAAAATCAATGATACTTACAATGATAGGAGAGGAGTAGGGCTCAAATATTTCCATTACATAACCTCTTTCATATAACTTTCCTCCTTGGATCAAATTTCTATAGAGTTTGAATGCATCCAAGTAAAGAAGATTCAGGAAAAATAAAGCTGCTGGAGGGAAATATACCGGTGTTTTGTTGGTATATGCGATATTTAATAAAAAAAATTAGGAAAATTTACGTTGTCGTTGATCGTAACCTATTTAATGTACATACGTAAAACCCAATTCGCTATCAATATTTCTTTTAGAGACTGTGTTTCATGTTTTCTTGAACTTTTAGCTTACCTGAGAGAATGAGATGAAAATATTTCACAACTGCTGCTTTTCGATAACGACAGATCTTTCAGTATCCGAATAATAATTTAGAAGTGCTATGGATCATGATATTCTCTTTTACTAACAGGACTGTTTCTTCCGAAAACTAGTCGTTATTATTCTAAAGCAATGAACAAAACCCATAAGAATCTGGTTACTCGAGCCGAGTTTCACACTAACGGCGTTAATCGCATCGAAGTCACGGATCTCACGGAAATACCGAACAAATTAAAGTGACCTTTTCAAAATACTGATCTGAAGTTTGAATAAATTTATTAGCATTCTTCTTTGAAACAAGCATCAATACAGCGAAGTTCCATGTTTATATATCCCACTTCCAGTTTTAGTTATTTTTTGTATTTTCCCACATTACGAGCTTTTGATTTTATTGGATTTCCCTCCACAAATTTAAAATTCAATATACGTATATATAGTATAACGTTAATGCTCATTTGATTTTCATTATTACTGCTTAATAATAGAATGTGAAACTGAACTGTATTGATATATAATTTTCCCTATGTGTATGGTTTTTACTAACTAAAAGGTTATATCTATTCTACCACGTGAATCATGTTTTGATGTGAAGTGCAATTGAATGAATAGAAGCGGAACCAAACTACCCCTGTGTACTCGCTGAGTGTAGCAAGCTGCGTATGCACTATGTGGAAACTATCAATGTTATATTGTGTGGTCTACGCATACATTATTTCAATATAACTATTTGAATATAATATATGTTTGAAAATAATATCTTTTTTTACATTGATTGGTTCTTCCAAATTTTTAGTTGAATCTTGGGCCATTAAAATGGCTGGTAAAACACTGTACTTAATCTAATAACGTAATGTTTTTTTTTAGCATATTTCATAATTCATCCTTTGATTTTCAATCATTAGATTTACAACTTCATATTTTCTGTTTTACAGAATATATTTATTTTCACATCATTGACAGATCAATTTAAAACGACTGATAACAAATACTGCAATCATGTTACAGGAACGTTATTAAAGAGGACATATAAAAATAATTTTCTTGCTGTTTTGAGTAGTATAGCGTAACCTGACAGCTTTTTTTGTTTCCTGTGAATAAATTTTTACTCATATGTAGCTTGACAGCTTTCAACACGTTCTGGACAGCAGTAGTCAGTTCCATTAAAAAAACAAATTATTTATAGAATAAATAGTGACACCTAACACGTGCAAAAATTTCACTGTGATTTTCATTTCTAAAAGTTGTTTCAGAGTGAATAGTTGTAACTTCTTTTAGTGTATTAAACAACTAAGGAAAGGAAAACAGAAATGTTCCTATATAGGTGAAATCTGTTTTTAAAGTTACCATTGTGAAAAAATATTACTTAGGGTAACTCGAATAATTTAAATTCAAAATTTCATCAGCAAATATATCAGAGGCATTTTTTCTAAGTTATAAAGCTGGTTGTAAAACATGATAGTGTTAAATTACATATAAGAATATAAAAAGTATACCATTAACTCAACTGGTTAAACATTTTGCAACGACCAAGAGTCTTCTTCTTCGAATTTTTATATTCGAGATTTATTATACACTTTGCTGGTTGTTATTTGAATATAACATGATGAATTAAGTAGATTGTGAAAAAAATACTCTGTAATTTGATGACTTAAAGATTTATTATACTCAACATGCCTTTAGGCTACTTGTATGAGCCAATTACCGACTATTTGTAATAACAGTTCCCAACATCTGACACTCAAGATTTACTGTTTGGATTATGAATTAAACAAATTGCCAAAATTATCGTTATTTTAAAAAGTGGATTTCCGTTATGTGAAAGTAGGAGTTCACTTCTTGTAGGAAGTTTTAATTAATGAAATGATAATATTTTACGTACAATATTTTCTTAATTTAATTACGTTTTTTTTTCGTGTGAATCCACATTGTTTTGTTGTTAAGTTCATTCTTTATAAAACATACAGTAGCAAAGTTATCTCTACTCTGTGTGAAAAACTGCATAATTATGGTGTTTTACATTTTTAAAGCAACAGTTTGTTTTCTTCGAAATTAGTTTCCAACCTTTGCTTTTTTTTTTAAATATTTGAAATTACTTGTCTGAATTGTAGATAATTATATATTAAAATACTGTTTCACCTAATTTAAAAAAATCTGGGTCTAATTTAAACTAATCTGACTAATCCATACATTGCTGTGATATATTTATATCAAGCTGAAATTATCTCTATTTTGATTTCAGTACATGATATTATATTTACTTGTTTGTAAAATACTTGGAATTTTTATTATCTCTATTTATAAACAGACTTTTGCGGAAGATGTCATGGTTATGACCCGGCTATAGATGACCTGTTCAAAGAAAGTATTTTGACTGTAATTAAATTTGACAAATTCTGTTATCTGAAATGATATAGAGTTTTTTTTGTCTCTTCTTTCTACATTTCAATAATTTATATAAAATACTCTAAAAAACAAAGCGACAATGATTGAAAAAAGTTATGATATTTTAAAATCGAAAAAAAGAGAGATACGTTGAAAATTGAAATTTCAGGAATTTCACACAAACTTCGGAAATTTTTAATTTCCTAGTCTATAATTTATTGTTTATACGTTTATTATATAAACACTTGTTAGAATTAATAATTACTCCATCACACGTGAATACAGTTGTTTACAAAAGCCATTTTCCTCTGTATGAATTACCTGTAGTAGAAAGTTTATTGTGCATCAAGCTTATTTGTAATGGATGAATCGACTTGAGTAGGTAGAAGTGAAGTTAACTGTTTTGGACTCGTTCCCTTGTTGGAGTGTTGGTGACAGGTCCCCATGCAGGGAATTGGAAAAGCCGACAGGTGATCGCGACAGTGTTTACTGCTTTAGTTATGGGCACGTTGAAAGTCTGTAACATGTATTTGTTGAAGTTGAATTTATTTTCATCCTATGTAAGGCTAGAGTTTGTGTACCTCATTCCACTCTTATATATATTTTCCTCTCATTTCTCTCTCTCTCGTTCTACTCATCGATAGCTTCATTCCCTCTCTCTCTCTTTCCCTCCCCTTTTTTTCGGAGCTGAAATATTCCTCATTTCCCCCCGAAAGCGTCTCTGGGGGAGAGAACGACGGCAGCGGTGCCTTTGATGTTTTCAGCGTCGTTTCCCCCTTTTCTCCCCCTCCCACTCCCCTGTATTTTCTCTCTCGCTCGCTCTCTCCTCTCGCACTCTCTCTCTCTCACTCGCTCCGGACAAGGTTCCCCGGATGTTAGGGGACGAGGAAAGGTCCCGGATTACAGTTTCTCTTCTCCTGTGACGTCAAATCTACTAAAAACTAACATGGAGTTTCCCTATCTTTTTTTCTCTCACAACATAGTTTACATGACGACATAAGTTTCACACATGTGATAGAAGTCAAATTGTGGATCATCTGTTTTCGTATGCCTAACGTTGCAGCATCTACATTTTTTTTTCTTTTTCGAAAAAAAAAAAAAAAAAAAAATCGGGTGGAGAGAAACCTGTTTTGCATTACAAAGAAAACCAAGATGGCGACTATGATAGGAATACGGGAATAGCCTTTTTACTATTTCCATATCATCTATCTATCTATCTCTCGTCACTTGGTTGTATCTCTCTCAGTGGGCAAGTTGAATTTTCGCAATGCAAACAATGAAAGCGCTATTTCCATCCAATCATTTTCTTCTTTTTGATTGAAAACGAGATGAGTATTTTCACACATGATTCACACAACTTTAGTGAAAAGAGGAAACAAGAGGATAAACACTTGACAAACTGAGAGGAAAGAGAGAGATATCACATTGTTCCTCAGACGCTCAGCTTACAAAAAAGAGGATCACAATATCATGCTCTTTATTTAGAAAAGGTGCTACCTATATATTTCATGTTTAATAAACTTCAATTTATAGTAGTCGCAATATTTCGATCGTGCGTTGGTATTTTCAATATTCTATAATCAACTTTCATAAGTAAATTCCATATGCTATTAAGATAGAATTGTTATTAAGCTTGGTTTTTACTCTGTTCTGCATCTATTTTTTGTGAGATTATTATATAATTTTTGTGGTAATGTTATATGATTTGACCTTAGGAGAATAAAAATTATATGAGATCTATTTATATAAAATTTAATTTCCTGTAGTTAATGATGAATTTTAAGCTTGAAAACAGCGTTAAATTTTACTTTATTACTGAAAAAAAAAAATAAATAAATAAAAAATAGGTGGTCAATACAAATTTTATGTTTTATAATGCCCCCATTTCCACATGTTTCTTTAATTTCTAAGAAATAGAATCCGAATATAACAATACTGCTTACTTAGCTCCGTAATTTATGTTTAAACTCCTTTTATATGAAAACAATAGCACATCTTATTCAGTACTTCTGATGTTTCTTTGTAACGACTTTTTCAAACCAAAGAAAGTGACAAAACTTCATCATCTGCTATTGTGCTTCTGTTATGTTCTTATGTATATACAAAAAGAGTGTGAAGCAAGATTCCGGATGAAGTGTTTAAAATAATAATAATAAACCAATTTTTTTAATCACAATTAAATTTAATACTTTGTAATATTTGACAATTTCAATAAGAGGTGATTTGCTGTATTCGACAAATAAATTGCGTTATAAAATGTAGTAATATTAATGTAATTGAACTAATGTTCGTTGGTAATAAATAAAATAATATATAGATATTAAATAATAACAGCTGTTGATATCATTAAATTCACGGAGATTTTAATAATATCACATCCAAAACCAGTTTTATAAATCATGATCTGTGAATAATTATTATTTGCTTTGTTTACTTTTCTTGTGATACCACAGAAATACACCATGCAGTATGTTCACGTGCAAATACATACCAAACACATGTCACTACTGGAGCTGAAGAATACTAATATTAATTCCAAGTCGTTGAGAGAAAATATATTGTAACTTTTACTATATTTCTATTTTCTGTTCTTTGATCTCAATAAAACGTAATTATCAAGATCATTAAACTTTTTATGAAAGGAATATCTCTGTAGTATCTGAATGTTACAGAATATATTTCGTGTGTAGAAATATTTTAAATCTTGACTGCTTTCATACCGTGTGTATTTGGAAATGTTATCTGTTTTATTTTAAACAGTGGAATTCTAAACTGCGTAATGTTTACTCTTCTTTCTCTATTCAGTTAAATAGGAAAAAGGATAGAAAAATAAAATAATTTTTATTGTCATCGGCACAGCCATACAATATGTATAAGTTAAATATGTAGAATGTATGGATTATCTGGAACACTAGGTTTTATTCAATAATTTGAATGGTCTTACCTTGAAGGAATATATAATACATTTATTCCTCCAAGGGTCTTACAATATTTGTAGACGACGGTTTCAATGATAATGACAATTTTCTGTGTATTAAGCACCTCTATTAACAATGTTTTAACGAAATATGAAACTCATTATATGGATTTTTGAAACATTATTCAACATTCTTAATTCACCGTTATTTAGGAGGGTTGTTGTTTGTAAGACGTTCTCATGGGGAAGGCGAAAAATCCTCAGAGAAATATTAATTGTGTATCAAATTTCATTATTTTTCTTTTAAATAAAACTTCAGATGTTATTACATGAATCTACAAACTCTGAATAAATATTCCTTTTTTTCTGTAAATAAATATTAAGCCTCCAAGTCAGCAATTCAGATAACACTTGTCAAGTCTCATCTATTGCCATTAACAAATTTAACATTAATGCAAAAATTTTAATATGGGTGTTTCTTTTAAGCATAATTGAATTCTAAACATTAACAAAATCAAATTAAATTTCTAATTTACACAATAAATCTTTTTCTGAAAATTACCATTGTGGAAATATTGCAACACTGTATTGGAGATCGTCAAATTTATAACTTAATATTAAATTGAACAACAATGCTGGATTTATTTTGAAAATTCATATTGATGGGAAAACACCTCAGGTTTAACTTGAAACAAAAATCAAGAAATTTGATGCGCAATGAACTCAATTATCACAGTTTCCCCAAGATTGTGATGTATTTTCCGTTTTTCATTTACCAATCCTCCTAAATAAGGGTCCAATGGAATTAAGATGTTTAGTTACTTGATCCTTCTCTCTTTGTCAATTTTCGAATATTCCAATTCCTAAAAATAATTCGAATATGAAAATATCTATTGGCGCAAATCGAAGACCAAACAAAACATTTCTATTTTTATCATCATTTGTTCGTTCTTCAGTGCTCGAGTCAGATGCTCTAGATTAAAAAATTTGGAAACCATGAAAATAAAAAAAATGAAAGCTCAAATGATAGGATATTTATATGCAGGACATAAATAATCTTTAAGGACGATGTCATCAGCAATAATATTAACTAATTTAAAAAAAAAATGCAAATATTGCAATTATTTAATATATTCTTATAAAAGGGGCCCAGTGAATTAAAAAAATACCCAAATGAGAGTACTATCATCCCCTTCTGTCTTTTTTTTTCTCCCTCTTCTCGATTTTCATCAACTCTCTATCTTGCTCGTTCGCGAGTAAGCGAAGCGCAAATCTGATTTGCGCACCGGCTCAAAGCTTTCTGTTGGAGGGGGCGGTGCCTTTGATGTTGCCGCCCTACCCTCCCCCTTCACTTGTGCCCCCCTGCGAACAGCCAGAGGATGATAAATATGCGGAGAGAGAGAGAGAGAGAAAGAGAGAGAAGCGGAAGGAAACTGCACTGAACATTCCCTGCCAACTACACCAGGGTTTCTTTGCCTCAGGGCTAAGGGCGTCGTCATACCCTCTGTTTTTTTATCCTTTTCTACCAAGAAGAATTTTAATTTTCCTTTAATTTTAATTTCGAGTGCAATATTACCTTCTTGTTTTCATCTTCTCCCAGCCTTATATTATCTTTCTCCAATCTAGTTTGTTTCTTACAGTTTCAAATGAAATTTTGCTTCTCTTTACTGGCTGTATTTTTTTTTCTGTGTTTGTATTTATTGTTAAAAACGTGATATAAATACTATATGATCATTGATCTGTTGTTTGCTCTTTCTCTGGCCTCCTGCTCCCTCTCTCTACAATTCTCTCTCACTCTCTTTCTCTGAAATTTATATAAATTCTACTACACGGATTAGGAAGTTTATGTTATTTTATTCAGGAGAGCAGAAGCTCTTTTTAATTCTCTGTAGATAAAAACAGTTTTCAGGAGAGATTATTTCATCTTGTTATTTCTTTGCTTCTCTGAAACACAATTCTCACATAAATTCTCACTGTAGTACGGAAGTGGTGCCAATTCTATTCTGGAATTCAGTTGTTGGGAATTAATTCCAACTATTTGGATATCATTCAGATGAGTTGTGACATTTTAATTATTTAGAATTAGATTGAACGATTGTTAGTTATCTTGCAGTTTTACCTACCTTGCAACAGGAAATTTCTCCATGGAATAATGGAAATTTATTGCAATGTACACTGCAAGAAACACGTCACAGAGGGAGATTTGATTTTCATGACAACAGGTAGTTCACTGAAAATTTACACAGTTCTTGCATAGTTTATATAGAGTCAGTTCCTGAATGGGATTTTTATGTTGTTAAGAAACTCAGTTGTTAACAGTAGATAAATTCAGTAATTAAAGTTTTTGGCGATATCTGATTCCAATTCAATTTTTTTTATTTCGTTATCTGATTGAACCTGTTTGAAATGAATGTGAATGTTTAATCTATTTTATCTACTATACTTTAGAGGTGAACGAATTTTAAAACGAACATCCATAAATTTGTTGAATAGAATTGGACTAATCCATTAATACAGAACTCTATAACAAGAAGATTCATCCTCTTTTTTTTCCTTTTCAATTTGTTAAAGCATGGAGTATGGAAGTGTAATTATCGTCCAAGTCATCTGTCTGTTAGTTGAGATGCGTATCATTTGCTTAGCTTGGTGCATCTAAG
>JAQIWE010001787.1:0-14717 GCA_034698565.1 Campodea plusiochaeta
GGCAGGAGATTCACAAGCAGTAACTACACAGTAGGGGGACAGAAGTGGGTTACGTCCAAAGTGGGAAGATGAAAAAAAATAAAAGACCTCACAAATCTTTAACACTTGGGATGAAAGTTTCAAGTGGGACTTTTTGTGATTTTAGGAGTTTCTGTATCAAAAGGAAATTGATGTGGGAAGATTCGCTTCGATTGATAAGATTAGTACTGTAAGCTGGGGCTACTTGAGTGCGGTACCAGCGTGGATAATATTATTAGCCCAATACTGTTTCCTGGTGTTAAGATTTCTAATAAAAGTAATTTTATTTCCTACAATTAATGTGGACAAGAAAATATATATACACAAAATTCAAATGGAGTAATTATTCGAAATAACATTTCTGATTTCTGTTTCTTTACTACAAGTTCGAGGTGCTCCTATAGTAGTTTCTGCAGTTTTATTTATCTTTTAAAGAAAATAACTCATAATAAAGGTCGATCGTCGATGTGTGAATAGTGTCTATAGATAATCAACAGTCAGCGGCTCAGCGCAGGATCTGAATTTTCATGTGCATTTCGGCTTTTGCTTGCCCCAGTTATATTTATTATACTAACGCACAATGAAAACGGTTCCCACAGCCATTTAATCTGCAAGAATAATTTTTATCATGCTGTTATAAATGAAAACTCCATTTCTTTAGTAAATCTGATCAAACATCCATGAAGAAGCAGACCTACAGCATCGCAACCATAAATATACTTGAATGCCTCGAGCACCTCAGTGAGAACACAATACAATATATTTCTTCATTATCAACATTTTTCGTTTCTATCTGATTTCCCGCCAACGCCCACACAGTACATGTAGTATATAACTACAGTGCTAACAAGATGTATAAGGATGGACAGAGCACCACGTGTCTGACGAAATTTTGGGTTGGAACAATTTTGGCGCATCAATCAAAAACCTTTCCCATCTTTGGAATAAAAAATAAACTCTCAACCGGTTTCTGACTCTCCAGAACCACGCTTTGAAAAATGAATTTTAAAGTACCATTTAGCACGTAAGTTTATAATGTACATGAGAAAAATACTGACTTATTCAATGGGCAGATGGTTAGTTGAAAATTCTTTTGTTCTACAGTTATTATAATGGTATGCGTTTCTTTGTAATGCTACTATGTTATTACATCGCTAAATGAACTGGCCTTAAAATAGAGGGGATAATGTAGTCAGGGATATTGACTTGCAGGTACAGAAAGGCAACGAAGATACGGTATTGTTACAACACTGTTTAACACTTCAGTAATAAACATAATGCTTAAATATGTTGACTGTCGTATTTGTTTCTATAAGGTAAATATGTTAATTTAATTCTATCAGGAAAAAATATAAAAAGTAGTTTATCTTTACAGCATCTGATGAAAACGTAAAAATAATTGTATTGTATTTAGTTTGGTTCAACCACCATTTTGGCAAACCTTCAGATGACCAATAAAACTCATGGAAACCAAAATTGCACAAATTGCTGTAATTTCGAAGAAATAAAATATCGTAATAACGAAATGTGCTGCTTATAAATTAGAAATTTCAACGAATAAAACGTTTAAAAAAAGCTCCTAAGTTGATGTATACATCTTTCTTGCTGTTCTATAATTTTAGTATAAGTTCAATATAATTAACGTTTTAGCTGTATTACGGAATTTTATAATATATATAGAAAATCCTGAGTCGAAATTTCTTATACGGTATAAGAGCTTCAATTACTTTATACAACCTCAAAATTGGTCCAACTTTACACCAGAGGAAATTCAAAACACTGGGGTAAAAATGTTGGAGTCTTTTTTATCATTTTTCTCTGTAATATACGCTCGTGCTCTACAAAACTAATTACCCTACAGCATTACTACTACACTGTAAGCATATAGTGTTATAAATGCACATAATTAATCGTACCCTCGACACAAATTCCTGCATACTGTAATGCATACCCTGTTAACCACCTTCAAAATAGTGGTTTATACCATTTATTAAATATATCCATTCTATACAGCGCATTTACAGTGCTGGAGACATTTTGACATATTATGTTATTGCTGGTACATAATTATATGAATGTTGCAATTAAAATAACTCATATGACTGATTTTGTATTGTTTTATAATAAAGTTAAAATAGGAGCACTTCGAAATTGTCAATTGAAAATACTGAGGTATCCATAGCTGCTGTTAGCTATCAAGAAACGTAGAGTCGTAGAATGAAATTGTAAAACTTCAACTGATGTGTTGAGTAATAAAATACGCTTTTATCAGTAAGATACAGTAAAAGTAATAACTAAGCTTTACTTCCATGTACAGAAGTAATAAAAACGCATTTTCTTTTTATTTTCAGTGTTCATAATAACCTTTCTATATACTCAACGTATTACAGATATTGAAAGGTTTCGCTAATTCCATCTTCTATAATATCGAATTTCTCTCTCTGCAAGTTCTATTTTCGTATCTCGGGAATTCTTTTTTTGTTTCCTGACATACACGCAACCTGTATGGTACTGTTGAGGGAAGTTGATAATATATAAAAATGAGAAATCCAGGAAGAAAATTAATATGACATTTATACATTCTTTCATGCGTTTCTGCAAGGCCATCATATATCACTCCAAGAAAACATTGTTTTTTTATAAATTACTGTAGAGAAAGCACATTCACGCTTTCAAAAATTCATAAGAAAATAAACAATTCAAAGATACACCTTTACACCAAGGTTATGATTGTACTTGGCAGATATTGTTTATGTTTTAAAGAAAGTAGATATCTTTTTTTTGTTTTGAGTGAGGTATAGTGTGACAATTTATTCAATTTTTTTTTTAGAAAATCTGAGATATTAAAATGAAATGTGTAAATCTGATATTATAATCAAAAGTTGGGTCTTCAGAAAATGTACAATGGATAGAAGTGTTGTTTAATTTCAATCGAGATTTTGAATAAATTGTTTGAAAAATAGATTAGTGTAAATGTAATTGTGCTGTGCAGTAGAGTTGTAGACCCTCGAGTGGGTCATTTAATTTAATTTTAATTAAAGTTAATTTTAATAAAATATAATTATAATATATGACAAGTGACAAAAGGTAGATTCATTTTGTAAAAGTTCAGTTAAAATAATTACAATGATTCCATTTTGTCCATCAACAGAAAAGTTGCAAAAACTTATCATTTTTTCGATTATCCTCCAATGTTTACACGGAACAATTTAAGTTGACAGGGTTATAGTATGTATAAGTCATTTATGATTGTAAGATTACGCAAGATTTATAGAATCAGAGATTAAATATCCTTTAGGTTATCCCAGATGAAAATAAGAATAAATCTCTGTTATTAAATTACCATATTGAGTGACATAAACAGTGGCGTTTTAAACCTGGGGCCTCCTCTTTCGAAGGTACCGAAGGACTTCAGTACAAGGGGTAGATCTAGAAAAAAATAATTTGCTGGAGACGCAGAAACAAGGGGCGCCAGAGAACATCTGCGAAAGCGTCACCTAAGGTTGGTGTGAGCGTAAGAAATTTAGAAGAACTATAGGGAAAACTCCCTATGTTAGGCTAAAAACTCACTATGTTTGCATTATAAAATTTATATTTTATATTTTCGTTTTATTATCTTCAGACGGTCTTTAATTAAAGGTGCTACTAGACATAAATTATACTGTAACAAAAACATACAAGAATAACGAAATTTCTATCCGTTTCCTTCAAAAATATTTCAATTCCAAATATTTTGGTAACTTACCTGTATAGCACTGGGTGGAAGTCGTGGCAACACCGCCACTGCTCCTGTTAACATTTGTTGCTTCATTAAACTCATTATTCACACAACTACATAAGCATGCTTGTAAGAACACCAACACAGGACACAAGTCTATAAGACCATCAAGCAAATACCATGCAGCACAAAACGTAAAAGATATAAAAAGACACTGGAAAAAAAAGGAAAAACAAAAATCATAACAATGTATTCAATCAGTCACGCCTCAACAATTTCTTTTTCTTTTTTTCTTTCGTAATTCATTGGATAATGATGATATACAACTTCGTAATTTCTTGGGTGAGATATCGTAAATGGAGGTGTATGGTAATATAAAATTATTAGAGCGTAGACCGTTTCATTATGTTAGCGGAATATTTAATGCAAATTCTTTTTTGTGTTACTGATGTGTAGTAGAAAGTATATCCGTAAATTTAAAAAAAGGAATCCTACTTTTTAAGAGATATAATCATATCATATAATGTAAAATAAATAAGACTAAATGGTCCATACGCTGGGGCTATTGTTGATACTCGTTATTATAAATACGGGAAGTTCTGACCTGCAGCAGTATGACAAAAAGGAAAAGTATATGTTATTATCTTGTATTGTTAACAGAGGCGTTATTTGTGACACGGCTGTATAAATGTAATAATAAGTTTTTTTTATTTGAAACGTTTAAATGAGGCATAAGAACAGTAAATTGTTTAAATAATGGGAAAAAAATCTTTTAAAAATTTATTTCATGTTTATATAAAATGTCGAAAGAGTAACATGGGTAAGTGATGAGATGGATGACCGAAAGCCCTCTGGAAAATTTATATTTTATTGAATCATAATTACTTCACTATGGACTAATTCTGTATGTGTGTGATCTGTGATGCATACCAATCTTCAGTTGAGTCATTATTATTATTATTATTGCAATTTAAAAAATATTAATTTACGAAGAAATACATTATTTTGTATTTTCAAACTTGACCGTTGAAATTTTTATAAAAATTAAGATTACAGTAATTCATTTTGTCGTTATTTATAATATTACAATGTACATTTTGATTTGAGGTTTTATAGGATTCAGTTGAAAAATTCTCATCGATTTTTTTCTTGTTATTTTCTGCTCCACAGTTTTCGACCTTCAATAAATTTTATATATTTGTGTAAAACCACACGAGGTGAAGCAATTACTTTTCCAAATCATGACTTTTGTTTTTGTAGTAATTAAATCAAGCATAAAAAGCCCTTTCTCTTGTACAGTACAAGTCCCTTCGATAGACTTGCACTTTATCTATGGTGATACCATGGTCAGGCGAATTACTCGTGAGATGTGAAATGCAGGTTCCCAACGTCACGTACTCTTTAAATATAGAAAATACATTTTTTGTCATTCAGATTTTCTGTTTTCACATATTTCTCTAAGCTTAGATGAATGAAATGAGGATAGTTGAATGAAACTTCTGAAATGAAGTATGATATTGAGAACATTAATCTTTCCGAATGTTATATTTGCAGACAGCAGTTTCCAATGAAAACATTGTGTATTATTACGATGGAAAGTTTATTGACTTTCTACGACTTAAAACCATAATCTAATTACATTATCTAAGAAATTTAAAAATAGTTTAGTGCTATATTATAAATATATGAAGAACCATGTATTATTTTCGATGAACAACAGTATTAAAAATTAGATTTGTATATAAGCATTGCTTTTACTACAGAATATCCAAAACCAAATGTCACAGCAATAATTCACTTTATATTATATCCTTATTCAAAAGTGAATGAGGATATATACATAATTATGACAGGTATTTGATTGTTCATATAACAATATAGATGTCTTTTCAAAGAGTTAATTCTCTCATAATTCATTCTTCCGCCATATTTAAATAGTGAAAGTGTTTAAAGTTTATATTAGGCGTAGTTTGTTGTTAGTGAAACAAGAAGTTATGACGTAAGCTTTATTTTTATCTTCCATTCTTTTATTCTTACAATACATGCTGCAGTTTACACACAATGGTCATGTAGGTAGTAAGGTAGTCATCAACTCAGCAATACGAAAATTTTGTGGAGTTTCTTTATGAAATGTAGAGCCACAGGGAAAATTATCATGCAGAAATATAATTAAACGTCTGAATAATATAATAACACTTTTTGTGTTCAAATGTCGATTACATTTAAATTTGGTGTTCATATTTCCTAGTTTCTCTGTTACCAATACAGAAGCCCGAGGGAGAAATATTTCCATATTTTGAATTTTTCTGCAATCAATATTTTTCTAAAGCACAAACTCAAAATGAATCGACTTTATTACGGGCAGTTTCAATCACAAAAGAAAAAATAGCTGTAATTCTTTTCTGATATGTGGTGGAGTCAATGAAAATTCAGAAAGAAAACATCTTCCACTTTTATCACTTTACCCGTAAGTGCTTCTGATTGAATCGAATTACAAAATAAAAACTACAATATTCCAAACACCAAAATGATAATAATTTGTTCTATCCCTCTCTCTTCATATTAAAAAATAATATTCGGATTTGTACGATTCTATGACGTAAGAAAAACTGCTATATGGCAACATTAGAATCTGTGGGCGTTTGTCTAACAATAAGAACTGCTCCTCTGTCAAGAAACAATAAAGGTTAGAGCTCAAATAACTCGAATACTTTCGCAGTATACAATAGGTAGTAAAGTATATAGTAAAGACTATTGTGTAATAAGACCATATATAGCTCATAGAACAATATAATAGTATATGGATTATTGTTTCAGCAGTTCTCAGCTGCAAATAACAGTATGTACTTTATTCAGTCTGCTGGAAAATTAAGGTGTTTCAAATACATAGTACAGCTTATTATCACACGAATAATGTAAATATCACTTTTACTTTTAGTTACGGTAATTTTCTTAAAATTATTAGTTATAAATCAGGACGTCTGTTTAAAACACACAGTTTTTGAACATGTGTAAAAATATTGTCAAAAAAACTCAAAATGTATTCCAATAGTCTGTTTTACATGAATTATATTCCACTCTTGAATCTAAGAAGACACGTTACTTTGTTACTGTTTCTAAATATTCCACAAAATATAAAGTTTTATTTGCATGACATTGTATTACCAATATCATATTCATCAATTAAGTTATATCAAATACTGATGGAACAGTGAATATCCAATATTAAAAGTGGAGTATAATTCATGTAAAATTGGTCAATAGGTACTGATAATTATTTTCCAGTTTCAATTTACATGTTCACTTTTATACGTATATCCTGATTAGAAAACGTATTTCAATTATGAAGTGCGAAATTCGTAATCATATTATTTTATTCTGATTCGTCTTCTTGGCATTACATTTGGAAAATTTACTCTTATAGCAGTTATTAGCTTAATATAATTACTTATTTACAGTATTTTCAAAAGAGTTCACTGTAATCCCTAGACGCCTAGAGTATGACGTATTGTTTCATAGAACTATTACTTTTTCATTCTCATCTTGAAGGCTGAAGAAAAAGTACAAACACAAAAGAAACGAAAGAAAAAAAGTTTAAGAGAGTGACATTGCCATATTCAGAAATCATTAAATATGTAATTCAATTCTAAGAACAACCAAAGACACGATAAAATCAGCCCACTGCAACAAACTTTATAAAGTTTGATAAGATATAACCAACGATATAGAAAACGCTCTTTGTGTCGTTATAAGATTTAACATTGATTACTTTGGTCAATATTTATAAAACATATTGGAACAATAAATTATTTCCATTCAAAACATCATGTTTAACCCCAACTTATTGTCTGTAATTTATGTAATCATAATATGTTAGATATTGTGGTGGCAGAAAGGAATAAATATTTATGCACGCTTTTGTAAAGGAAATGCAAAGCGTTTTCAAGGTGCCATTCAAAGTAGACTGGTAACCTTGGGATTCCTCAAAGAAGCGTACATGTTTAAAAATACATTTCAGAAGTTTAACAATCTGCGCATCAATTAAAGAGGAATTTAATCTCTAACTTATATTAATGAAAGAGAGGTTATCATCGGACGTTAATTTTAATATAATCTTATTCTGTGTTTTATAATGAGATATCTTTTATTTTATTGCAAAGATAACTACCAAATGTTATATTTGCCCAAAAATATTGCAAAGATATAGAATAGAAGTGTAAATGTATTAACGCACTATTAAAATTTTACATACGGAAACTGTTTTCTTCCTTTTGTTTGTTGTTTATCCGGTTCATTTAATATTCGGTATACATGGGGATCAATATCTGATATTTTAAGAAAATGTACTATAATTTGAGATTAGACTTATTTTTTTTTAATTTGCAGGTATAATCATTATCGCTTGCACTGCATGTTCAAACGATAGATCACAACGAGGATCACAATCGTGAAAAATGTTCAGATTTTTAAAGACATTTCAACCCAAAGTATGACCAATATCGTAATACTGATAGCACATTACCTAGTATTGCGTGATTACAATTTGAAGCAATAATGAAATAAATACTTAGTTTACAAATGTAATAACCGGTAAGAAGCCAGAGTCTAAACTTAGATTTCTGGTTAGTGTTTAGCTATAATCAAACAAGCAACAATTAAAGAACATATTAAAATTTAACTGTCAGAAATACTATCTCCTAACCTGTACCAAAATTACTTTAAACTAGTCTACGGTAATAAAAAGTACAAATTGTTGTGAAATCTAATAAATATAAATATCCGCCCCAACATGAAAATACTAATTGTTAGGTTACTTATCCGTTATCTGAAGCAGAAATGACAAACATGAATGTAGCGTGTATGTCACTTACATTATACAGTAATATGTGTATAACTGTGTAAGTAAAGCACAAATCAAATTATTGTTGAACAATAAAAAAAAGTATAAAAAATATATATAACAACGAAGCTTAGAACTCGGGATTATTCCTCGGATTATTCTATACCATAGTCCACTATAGTGACACTACTATTTCGCGATTATACTTTTATTTTAATCCGCATTTTTCTACTTAATTCAAATCAGAAACACCTGATGCTATTGTTTAAAATTTTCATTTTGTTTTGACATGATTATGATGAATAATAAGTTCCTCATTAAACATGTTGATGAAATAGTAGCAGAAACTTTCAGATAGTAATCTAAAAATAGTTTGTTACATAGAAAAGTTTCAAAATAATGTATAGCGTATGAAAATATTGATCCAACCTTTCACCGATTATTTGACTGATAGTGATACATAGTTTGGTTTAATGATCTCTAATTAAGACTGATGGCGAGAGTTACTAATGAAAACCCAATCAAATAACATAGAATTACACTATTAGTTGTAATGATTCTGAGTATCTGTTTCGTAACTTATGTGGAATCTGATGCCATTATAAAGCGTTAAAATATTTGTATAAAAAAATATTGTTTTTTCAAGAAGCTATACCATTAGCATAAAATTTTAATTATTAGTAAAGATCGAGGTAAAGACTAAATAAAAAGTGATCAGACAAATGTAGCAATGTTTAAAAAAAAATTAATACTATACTGGTTTGAGATTATATAAAATCAACACAGAGTATTTGATTTAAAAAAAAACATTTTTGCTAATTTTATTAATACAATGTAGACCTTCAACATAACTCAAAATAAGATATGAGGTACGGTATTTATATTTTTAATGATATGAAGAATGCAAAAGAAAATTACGATATGTATTTCTGTTACCATATCCTGCCATAAGCTTCGTTCTCTATTTATCTCACTCCTCCATAACTGCAATATTTCCCTCATCAGTTATTTTCATCTTTCCATCTAGACGTTCCGCTTCATTTTGCACGCTTCCGCAAGAGTGTGCTGATTTCCGATCAAATTCAATTTCAATAGCAACCATCGCAATGCTTGGAGCTGTTATCGTCCAATCCTTTCCTATATATCTATAGTATAACCATTTCCTATTTATATAGGGTCAATAACTGATAAATCACCTGCTCGAAGTATTCACGACCAACGCAAATCTAAAATGTCAACAATTCGTTTGCGAAAAGTGGAGTTGCGATAAAAGGAAGAATGGTTGCTTCAGATTGTGGAAACAAATAAGTTCTTATTTAGATTCTGTGTATTGTTTCAAAGAATTTTTTTAACAATTTGTATTTTAAAGATTTCTGTCCACGTGTCTCCTCTTTAACATACTGGAATAAGACTTCTTTCGCGGAGAAGTTAATTAGTCTTCCAAATTTTCTGTATTTTAGTAATAAACGTCTTGCGCTATTGTACATGTATCAGATATGTACATTTCCTAACCGCTTTGATATTTTCCAAATGTATTGTGGTTTCAGAACAACTAAAACTTCATATGGTCTAAGCCATTTGCTGGGAATCAATAACAATAAATTTCATTGTTTCAGATTTAGGGACAGTTTTAGCTTCATGAAGATATTTTCTGATTTTCTCCTTGAAATAAAAAAGTCTATTCTAAAAATCTATAAAGCAGCATAACGTTGCACGACAGCAGCACCCATGATTTTTTATAGGCATTTAACAACTTTGCAGTGCTGCTGTAGAAATGACTTGTGTGACTGAGAAGGCATTTGTGTAAATAATAAATAAATTATATATTATCGTTACAAACAGGACAAGTATATTGCAATACACAACGTTACAATCGTCAATAAAAACTACCTACCATGATACAACGGACGGAGATAGTCGAAAAGGTCTATTTTCGCAAGTAGGTCTATACCTATTTCCTTTAAGTCGTATAAAAAAACTCTTGAAAACGATCTCAGTATATGTCATTCTTCTTCACAAAAAAGTTATTGATGAATAAACCTTGATCTATATTTGTTCAAGTGGACTGGACGTCTGTTAGCTCTTCAAGGATCATTCAGAACCAGATGCAACGTAGAAATATTATATGAATGGACATTCATCAAATATGGAAGCAAAGTGTATCAATAATACATTGTTGAACTTGAGAATGTAATAATATAATAATATTATCGATTATTAATGAAAAATACTTACTCTATTTGAATATCACAGACGCACTTATTGTTACAGTACGGTATTATGATTTACGAATACAGAAAAGCTTGTTGTCATATCAATTACGTAGCCAGTGTCCTGTTTTCATTTCTATATTCCCCTTTTTTATATTTCTAAAATTGAAATTTATAGCACTCCCAAACGCGAAATATATTCTCAAAGTTTCGCGAATAACTTTCGTTGGCATATTTGCAGATTTATCACCAAGGAGAGAAGTTTAGTATAGAATTCTCCATTCTCATAAGATCAATGAAACGGTGAAATATATATTTGAGAGTACAATAAATCACATCGATATTTCACTTGTGTTTCATATAATACTGCTACTTGAGTGGCAGATTGAGAATTACATTTGTGACTTTATACTTCAATGGTCCATTCCAACCAACAATCAAATAACTATAATCAATTTGTAGTGAATCTTGAGTTGTTGGAAGGGAAAATCTCGGTCTGTGGTACGCTGTGATCAAAAATAGCAGAAATAAATATCAGAGTTGTATATCGTATAGTACAGCACCAAGCAAATACATTTTTCTCCACATAAAACTGAAATTTCTGGTTTGACTGAAATCACAAGAAGAAAACTCGAAATAAATGCAAATTTCGTTTGAAATTATTTCTCTAAATACATAACTACATTATAATAACTATTACGTATTATAGTAGCATAATTATTGTCTCGAATAATATATTTCTATATAACCAGCATTGATTAACTACACAGCATTTTCCGTACTTTGTTTGTATACAGTCATGAGAACCTTTTATTGCCAATCGATCTCTCACTACTGAATGAAACAACGAAACATTGTACCATTTCTGTCAATTTCCCACTAATTTGAGTCGTAGGAATTCTGATGATCACGTAAATTTTCAGCATTGACGAAGGCAATAAATTGTTTTCACCTCGTGAACGGATCGTGGTTGAGCGATTGTACAAACTTAAAGGAAATCTTTGGGCGTGAAGCGAAAAAGAAGTGACAATGTATCGGCATCTTCCTCATTATCTTTTTCCTACTCCACCCAAGAAACGAAACAGAGAAAGATACCTTAAAGTAAAAAAAAACTATAAAGAAAGAATGCTTATTTTCTGGCGGAAGGAATAAGTTAGAGCTTCATTGAAGAGGAAGACGGAAATTGGATTGACAATTGAACGAAAGAAAGAAAGCCTCTATGGTATGGAGCAGTGGTAATCCTCTTCAAACTGTATTAGTTCGGTGCAGTTCGTAAGTGATTCGTTGGGTTGCTAGAGAAGTATACTTTAATTCTGACGCAACCATTTTCATTTTAAAGGAATAGGGGAAAAGAAGGTTGAAAGGTTTTTTCTTCTTCCAAATTAACAAAATTTTTGGATTATGTCGATGCTACAAACCATCATCTTGTTCAACGTTCATAGAGTTTTTAATTCATTTAAAGTATATAGGTCAACTTCACTGTTACTGGTGCTTTTTCCAACACAATGATAAAAAACTAGATTTGATCATAACATTTGCAACTACATGTTTGCCACAACAACATAACATAATCAACATATTGTACAAAGTGTTGCCAAACTGCTTGAAAATCATTTCTTCTTAGCATAGTAATGAATTCTGCATGCTTTCCTGCTTTTTTTCGTACCCAAATCTCTACCATATCTTAATTATGTAACTCTTGATAAAATTTAAATAAACCAATCTACTACAGTAAAATATAAAAAAAATCAACATATTAAAAACCTTACTTCTTCATCACTGAAAATCCCAACCATCATTACTTCATCAGATTCTTCTTCAAGTTCATCTTTCTTCTTCTGTTGCTCATTATTCTCAATCATTATCTCATCACATACTTCCCTATCCTTATCATTCACATCAATAATCTCAGCTGATATCTCCCGTAGTTCGCCTTCGTCCATCTCAGAACATACTTCCTTTTCTAAGTTATCCATAACTTCAGTTACTTCCCTTTCGTTATCCATAATAACTTCCATTTCGTTATCCAGAATAATATCTTCAGATACGTTAACCTCCATTCATACTACAACACACACTTATACTACGGCAGCACAACTTTAATAAAAACTGCAGGCGAAATTTATCGCGAAAAAGAGCAAAAAAGACTTTGCGAATCTGGGTATTGTACCGCGCACTCGTCCCATGTGGTCCTACTCTAGATTTTCCTCCGAAAACTAGGTCAAGTATGGATTTTCGGAGATCAGTCCAAAACAGGGTACAGATGGAAAACGACATTTCACAGAGTTAAAGGAATACTAATTAGTATTGTTTAATGAAGGTGATTTCATTAGAAAGAAGTTAATTTTTTGGAGTATAAGTTCATTCATTTCGAACTGCAGGGAAAGATTTGTTGGTTTACAAGGGAAGCAAAGAGAGCTTTTCTGATTTTTTAAAAGTTCACTATTGTTTATTATGAATGATCAATTTATCGTATCTAAACTAACAATCCATTTTTTTTTTCGTCGAATTTATCATATATATTAACCTCATGTACATCTAATATTATTACAGGAAATATCAAAACGCTATTTATTGCCTTGCACTAAATATATTAGAGCAGTTTCGGATTCAACATTCGGGTTATCAGTATCACTGATATCCAGTTTCCCACAAAATAACAGAGAATTGCTTCTACTTATCCAAGAAAAAATGATAAGTCTATAAGGATAGAATGAGAGTGCAATCCATGTTTTGATCTATAAGTTCTCATCAGGCATCATACTAACATTACAATCAATTCCATACTATAATAATATCACAACTTCAAATATAACATATTAATAATTTGTGATATATCCATGTGTATTTTAAAATAACAATGGTCATTGTCCTAGTGGAAACTGTTTATCAATTCTCTATTAATACATCCGAGAACAAAATCAAATTAATTTTAACTTTCTCTTAAATTAAACTAGCCCCAAAAGCTTCTCAAACATAACTTGCTCTATTATAACATTATATGAAAATTGTAATTATATCCTGAATGATGGCAGTAATAAATAACCTTCCCATAACTCATATAATTTTCCACTTTGTGCAAAAATAGTCCGCTAAGGAAACTGTTAAGCGAATTTTGTTCGCTCCTCCCTAACTTAACCATAAAACAAAAGGTGACAATACCGGAAAGCATGTGAAGCCCTGATTCACAAAAGACTGGAATACGAAAGCACCGTTTTATCTCATGCATCAAAACATCCCTGTCAACATTAACACTTCAGACAAAAGAATTACATAGTTGCATGTGAGTTACAGGTGGATCAACAATTATAACAAATTATAATGTTTACACCGTGATACAATCAATTAATCATAAAGAGTATCTCTTGAACGGAAAAGTTTTCGTTTAAGATTCTGCTGTTTAAACCTGTATTTTTTCCAGCTGGAAGCCATCTTTTCCAACACACATATCCTGTTTTACTTTCTTTGTCCTCTATTGTATTTGATTTCCCTAGAAACCGATAAGCTGTGTTGGAAAAGATGGCTTCTCGCTGGAAAAAAATATGCCTATAAGAGCAATAGTGACAAATTTTACCCGACAAGAATAAATTATTTGATTTACAGCATTCAGCTTTTGAGAGATATACCTTTGCAATATGATTTTTGATCTATTTTGGATACTAATTTTCACATAATACTGAATAATTGAAGCAGCTAAATAACGTAAATTCGTCGGGTAATGCTTCTAAGCTTATCTCTTCACAATTATCTCTCATTCTAATAATGGCTGTCATTCGCAAAGTGCCCTAATGAAAGTGAAAAATTTTGATTCACATTTTTTTTTCACTCTTACACTTTGCGATCTAAATAAGCACCGAAACGAATATCCACAAATTTAAAGGAGATACGAATTAATAGGCAATGTAAAGTTAGGGCGTTGAAATAACTTTTT
>JAQIWE010001788.1:0-14713 GCA_034698565.1 Campodea plusiochaeta
ATGAGCCTTTAAGAGGCGAAACAGCTGTCTTATACCATGTCTATTCCTTGGTGACTAATACCCCAAACCTTTCATCTCTAATAGTCTTCGAGAAATGAATTAACTACATATAGTAGGAATCCCTGTATCTGTCTCCAGGTACCGAATGGCCTTATACTCAATTTTGTCAAAAGTGATGGTCATGTTAATTTGTAAAAAGTGAATACCACCTGCAAACTTCAAACATTTCGTATGGTATGTGGCTATGTGCACCATGCATTAAATATCGATTATATATAATTATTTTAACAATGAGCATAAGTTAAGAAATGAAATACTGTCAAATTCTTATTTATGTAAACTTAATATGGAGTGGGTTATATTTTCAACTTGTTATACAATAAAATGAGAATTGATTATTCTTTTAACATTTACATAACGTAAAAAAATATACTCATTATAATGTAGTAATCGAAAAATTAAAAGAGAGATTTTGTGAACAGTTACATAAAATCGCAGACATGCATTAACATAATCAAAATCATCAATTTTCTAAACGTTATTACAGTTTTGTGTGTGAGATACAAATCATATAGTTGTTCTGGCTGACCTAGTGATGTCAGAAGGAAATTAAAATCACAACGGAAAGTAGATAATTACGTCACTTAATTGCGCAATTTTGCTGTCAATGTGTACGACTTCAATGAAAAAACAAAATCGGTTAGGTATGCGATGTTATAGTGAGAATGTGTATCATAAAACGGACATGCTGTATGTACGTTATAACTGGAGTAGTGGAAGAATAAAGGAAAACAATGGATTTAGAAAGGTCTAAGGGAGACAATACACAATGATAATTTTAAGATGGTTTTACTCCTAGCAGGCGATACTACTTTTGTTTCTTTTATTGTTGTATATAAACCATTAGGGATTAAACCATCTTGATATACAGGGTGGCCCAAAAAGTAATGCCATATTTTTAAACGTCAATTTCTTGTGATCCACTGAAGATAGAGACTTCAAATAAAAACGACGTTAAATTTCATCCAATTTCCTATCGACCTTATTAGATCCGACCTACAGCGAAGCGTAGAAAGCATCTATTGTCCTCGGTATGTCCGTCCGTCTGACAGTCTGTTCATCGCGAGAAACAGCTCCTAAACGGCTAGAGATAGGTATAGGGCAGTATATAGAAAAAATCTCAGAAAAAAAAATCATACAGTTCACATTTTGATTTTCGAGTCGATCGATCGAATTCTGACGAATCTCAAGTCGATAAATCCGATAACGGTTAGAGATAGGTATAGGGAAGTATATACTTATTCGAAGGACGATTTTGTCCTGATTACAAAAATGATTTGAATTTTAAAATTTGACCGAAATTCGAGGAATATAGAATCGATCGAAATTTCAGAAATGGTGAGTCGATAAATTCAATAAAGGCTACAGATAGGTATAGGGAAGTATAGAGGTAAAGTTCTCAGAAAAATAATTCAAGCTCATATTTTTATTGTCGAGTCGATCGATCGAACTTTGGCGAATGTCTAGTCGATATAACCAATAACGGCCAAGGTTTGTTGTTGTAGTCCCTAATTCTGTGGTTAATCACTGAATTTCAGCCTGAAAACAGTTATCCTTTTCTCATAAGAACCTCATGGCAATAAATATGATTGATGGCCTGTAACAACACATCAACACGTTGATTATTGAATGAACGCATGAATATCAATTCCATTTTGTATTTTCCATTTTCACTTCTCATTGATGTATGATGGTCCTCATTTTGCGCTGTAGCACCAGAATAATTTTTATTATGGCAATAAGAGGGCATCCTTATCCCCGAACAGAAATCATGTGAATTTATTTTTTATTCCCAAAAATAAAATAAAAACTAATGTTCTTCAAATTGGAACTGTTCACAGAACAACAAATTCTGTGACGTAGATTCCGAAGGTAGTGTCAGTTAAACAGCTGTAGCATTATTTCCGGCAGCAGTGGTATAGCAACACCAATAATTGGTGTGTAGCTTTCCAAAGAATCAGTCTTGAAGGTGGTAAGATCCACTTGCAATAAAATTGTCAGTGAAAAGTTTTAAAGAATCAGTGTTATTACTTTTCTAACAGATTTCGTATTTTTAATCTGAAACTTATGCTTGCAACAAGCTGTTTATAGTTGCCTACGATCAGGACTAATTTAATGTAGTAATCCATCGGGATCGCAAAAAAACAATTTCTCGCCATAGAAAAGTTTAAACAACCCTACGACTTTAACTCAAATGATACCATGACAAGTTTGCATATACACATGTTCACTATAGCATACTCAAAATTGTGATCTCTTACGAGTCTATCACCAGAAATAATGCTCGAAATAATGACGTTTTAGTTAAATAAATAATATATCGAAGCATAATCTCAGCAAAACTCTACCATCTAGAAAAGAAAGTTAGAACGTTCATAAAGAAACATAAAAGTATACTAAAAGATATTACCTCCAACAGTTCAACACGGTCAATGAGATCTTTCCATCAGTCGAACACGAGTATGAGAATACCTGTTTACGAAATATACAGAAAAGATGGAGCAATATTGGAAAACTTTTTCAGAGTGTTTAATATTCTCTGATCGTCATCTGCATATTTTCGGAAGAGGCGAAGGAAAAGCTATCCAACTATATACTGTACTGGAAGCATTCTGAACCAAACAAATTCTTTTCTAAAGGTCAAAGATACAAGAGGTGAATATATCCAGAAATGGATTGATTCCACCGACTCGAAAATATAACGAGAAGTAAAAAAAATAATCTGATTATTAGAACCATCAGCATGGAAGATTAAGTTAAATACAGTTCAAAGATGGAACCTGTGATCTCAATAAGCTTACTATGAAACCATCCTTATTGGAGCTATTGCTATAAATATTCTAAAACCATTACAAAATATTTTTAAAGCATATTCTTTATCTATGCAAGCAAGTATAATACCTCCACCTAAAAATCTCATTCATTCCATACAAAAACTTTCATTCAGATATTTACAGACAATCTTCAAAACAAAAGTAGAAACAATCGTGCTATTCCTACAACGATCTCCTAAACAATATGTAGGAAGTATAGAAAATAACCCTCATCCAGCCAAACAATTACATTCTGCTTTCACCTTTAAAATATTATATCGTAGGTAATTTTATTATTGTTATATCTAATAAGTGGTGTTTTCTGCATCAGGTTATGTAGTTCAAGATCATTCAAAGGGCACAGCTTCAATTAGAAGTCATAGTCTAATTCAAGAAAACACTAGGAAGCTATATGGCAGGGTTCAAAAACATTTGTATAGAAATTACAAAGATAAAATAATATAATGAAAATTTAATACTCATGGATGTATCGTATTATTTTATTATCGAAAGAAGAATAAATAGAGCTAGGGTTTACCAAAAGCTTTGGCATTATTTAATATCAATAAGATTTAATTGTCGGAAGATTCAAGAAAATACAATATCTACCAATTTAATACCATTATAGGTAAAAACTACTGATTTGAAAGGTACTATTCTGGTATGTGATTTAAACAAAGTGACTCAGTTTTGTTCTCTCTGTGCATTATTTTTAGTTTGCGTTTTCTCATTCCTGACCATCGATATATATATTGCACTTTTTGAAAAAGAAGAATTGAGAAAGAAGATAGTTCAAAGTTCATAGGGTTAACACACATTGTTGCTGTTTATGATTTCATAACCCATTACCCACTCACCATCCAATGGGACTAGAAACTTCCAGACTTGAGAGAATAATTAGCTTGTATAAAAGTGACACGTAATGTAAAACAAACTATTATTTTATTTTCCACCATATTCGCTGCAGAAAATCATAATAATTATGCTATAATATTACATAAATGCGAATTTACTTTCTTATTTTCTTGAGCTTATCAACTTATAACACTACCACACTTACAAGTGTAAGATATGTTATTTCCCACCATAAAAACAATATACCCCGTCATATTTACTGCATTGTTAATTGCTGGTCAAGAAACATAATGACATTGTTTGCATATATGTAATTAGTGATAAACGAAACTGTTATTTTTTTCTTGGTGAACGTTTAAAAATGTTAAATGTGAAAAAGTATATAAAGGACCGTTATAACAACGGACACATTCGTAGAGCGTAAAGTACAATTATTATTCATTATGCATGATGTCTGTACTTGAAAATGCACATGGGTATGTTTTTATTATAAAGAAAGTGTTTGATTTAAATATTCTATTTAAAAAGATGTATCACTGTAAATATTTCCAGAGCTTTTCGCTGGTGATAATGTCAATTCTAATTTCTACAGTTCTAAGGGAAACGGTCAAAGAAGTAACAGTAAAAGTTGATTTTCTGATGTCGTTATTTCTTTAACTTCCTAAATTCTAAATACGTTAAAATATATTCTTTTCAGTTTTACAAAATTTGTTTATTGTGTCAAGATTTTGTTGTTTTGTTAAATCTATGATGTTCCACCAGAAGTATCTTTCCATTTTCTGTAACATCTGCTAATTTCTCGAACTTAAAAATTTGTAATGTGAGGATATAGAATGAGAGAGAATATATGTTTATTTGCATACTCTGTTTACAACAGTAAATTGACAAATGCCACAGAATAACAAAATAACAATTTCAGATTAATCATTCTTGAAAATATTTTTTTAGATTAGAGTTTTGTTTTGGAGTAAATATGGTTGTGCAAAATATGAATGGAATCTTTCAGCACGCTCATGACAATTTCTTGGACCAGTTTCTTTTGCAGGTCAAACCTTCTTATAAACTTCTCTATGAAGAAATTTGGGATAGTTCCTCTGGCACCAATGTACAATCCGATAACCTCTACACTGTTCAAATCATATTTTTCAATAAAATACGAAGCAGTGGAATTGTAATGCAGTTGTTTCTCTTCGTGCACTCTTACAGCTTGTCCGAGATCATCTGCAAACCGGATAGAAGAATCAAGTATGAAACCTTTCTTTTCGTTTCTCTTGAATGCAATAAATATCAACACGTTTGTTATAGAATAATCTTCAGCAAGACAAGATATTTCTTCATTTACTTCGTAACCGGTGTGATAATTGCTATTATTATTTAAATTTTTAATATATTAAATTTCAATAGTTCACAGTAGAATTTTTCTCTCTTTCTCATGCCATGATTTCTAAGAAACTGAGTTATCATTGAAGCTTAAATCGTCAAGATATCGGAGAAATTTTTATAAGATCAGATAAGAAATAATAATTAAGATGCTCAGATCTATAAGAAATAAGATCTGAGCATCTGAACTCTCGTGAAATTCATATTATTCGTAATTCGTAATAGTTACTGCATTCTTTTGATATAATATGGATTTGCTTGATCAATATAAGTGGTGCTGGATACGTCGAAGATTTCCGCAATGCTACCTTGGTTCAGATGGTTGGAGCAAGTGAGGAAAGTTTTGAAAAATTGTAGTGAAAACTCTCTATTTTACACCATTTTACGAGTATTTTTAAAATAACCATGTAAAGTATAACACAAAATGTCAAATAGTTAAAGAGTGGAGATACTTGAATAACTCAAAGCTAGGATGACATATAATGCTGACATTCAACAAGCACCAAAACTTCAAATGTGTCACATAAGATAATCTGAGGATCTTCATTGTAAAATATTGAATTTTTTTACCAATTTCAATAGTGCATCACAACTCTTCCACAGAAATATTTGAAGTATTACCCGCTTCACATAAGTTTTCCAAAATTGGCAAGCAGAATAATCCGGTTCTCGTAAATAAGAAATAATTTAATAATAATGCATTACTAAACTGGAATGGTGTTTTCTTTCCTATAATTACCATATATAAACATTTTGATAACCCACTGGATCTTGATAAACCATTGGAAAGATCAAGATAAACCATTGTATCTCCGAGAAAAAAAAAAGGCATTCTTTCGCGAGTGGAACAATTTTTTGTCCTTATTTCTATATGATTATTTATTTACAACATTTTAATTATGACTAATATATACTTGATATTATGAGTATTCAACTGCATTAATTTTCCTAGAGATCATAATAGAAACTAAAAGTGTTGTCACAGATGTACCGTTTGTTTTTATTTCCCTTCCTTAATACTTTCAAAGCAAGTATTTGGTATTATTTTTAATGAAAGTCACAAAGATGCGCTTTCTTGATCTTGTATTCGTCATTTTCATGAATAATTCACAATTTCTATTTTATTTCTTAATTAGCATATGTATACATTTATGCCGAAGGAGGGTATTTGTAGAGCGTTAAGAACTGGAAGAAAGTTAGTCGCAAAAAGTGAATTTTGATATTAGAAATTATTTATGTAACATTTCACTTTCCTTTATTCACCGTCTTGTATATAGCATAATTATGTATTTTTAGATGTAGATAAATATGAGATTCTAATTCTTTGATGAGCCTATTATACTGTATAATTCTGAAGATGGTACAGGTATACGAGTAATTATTATTTTACAAAAATATAAGGGATATAAAATATTAGTTTTAAACCGAGGGATTACTTACTTAAAATTTGGTGTTCAGAAGTTGATGGCCGGTGATGTGCTGTCGGTGTTCGGTGTTGGCCGGTCATACATCGATGACTGCCAGTGACTAACCCTTGGGTTTAAATAATTTTATTTTAATGATGATATCGAACAGCGATACAATATTATTTTATTAACCCATACGGCAATCGTGCTGAATGACTTGCAAATCACAGAAAAACTCGTATTATTGGCAGAAACTCAGCAATTCACTGAATTCAGTTACTACTCAGCAAATCAGTCATATTATTAGGAATTCCAGCAATTCACAAGAAAATTGACAGCAACTCTGACAAATCTGAAAGAATTCTAGCAACACACTGCAATTTTAAAGAGTTGCTGAAACTGAGGAAATCAATGAATTATGAAGAGCAACTCAGGAAATCACGGAATTTTGAAAGAGAATTCAGCAACTCAGTTATTTAAATTAGCAATTCAAAAGGTGATTTCTTCCAACTCACGTCAGTGAGAGTTGCAACAACTCAGGAAATCAAAAAATTCCATCAAAACACTTTACCAATCAGGAAATCTAGGAATTCAGTATAGGAAATCAACAAATCACAGTTATAATTGCTAGCTAATTACAAATCACGTTGAATTCCTGGCAAGTCAACAAAATTTGTTCCCAATCAGGAATTCATTAAGAAATTTGTGTGAATTGTAAATCTCGTACGAATAATATGGATGGCAATGATTTCCCCCTCGGTGTAAAAGCATCACATGCAGTATGGGTTATTTAATTTTAATTTTAAAGTTCTGGTTGGATCAGATCAAAATATATATTTTAATTTATATATTTAAAAAATGCAATTATTTTCATATTTATTAAACCAGATAGACCTATACAGATAACTAACTTTTGAAGATTAAATGAAACCGATTCATGCATAACGAAAGTGCAAACATTTCAGATAAAAAAAATATATCTGCTGAAAACAATTGTTATAAAATTATGTATATCATAATAATTATACTGCTGATGTATACTTACTATATTCTAATATCTTGATTAAGAAAAATATAACACCTGACATGAAATACAATATTTCGAAAAATGTAATGAGCGTATGAGTGAATTATTATGTGCGTATATGAAGTCCCCTTCCTTTTAGCAGCAAATTTGACACTTCCTTCCATTCTGTTTTCCATCTCATCCAAAAACTCACTCTTCTTTGTATATCGTATACAAGAGTGGCCTTCACTAAGGTAGTGGGCCAGAAATTTTAAGGAGTAAAACAATGAGAAAGTTTCATTTTGCCATAGTTAAAAAAAATAGTGCTTTTCTTGCGGATTATTTAGTTTATTTAATTTATTTATATCCTTTGGATATCAAGAAATCAAATAAACTAAAACAATAACTAGTATTTATATTATATTTATAACTACTGTATTAATTATACTCGTACTTACGTCGTTAGTTACAGCATTAATCAGCATTAATTTGGTGATGTCTTTGAAAATCGTTCCACTTGAAAGCATTTTTTTTTGTCAGTATGAAAATGACTATAATATGAATAGTGATTAATAATTTCTTGGAAGTAGTCAATTAAATAGTTGTAAGTTTGGAATTATGGAATAGGTCGAGGAGAAAAGGTGCGGAAAGGAGAAGAGAAAAGAACACGCAAAAAGAACAAACAATATCCATTCATTTCAAACAGCCATTCTTCTTCGACAATATTGCAAGTCACTGTGAAAATGATAATTGAGTTACTAATCACATTATAAATCCATTGATATACATAAAGGATCGAGGATAATACATGAACTTCAGGAAATATCACAGGTTCTCATTTCATCATTTCATAAGGAGTTCAAGACTGTTTATTTCCACTCTTGAAAATATATTTTTTTTCCTATCCCAAGTATCTTTTTCTGTTTTTAGCGAATTCTACGTTTTTGAAACAAAAAAAAGGAACTAACAGTTTCAGTGTGTTAAATAGGTAGTCTAAAAAAACTGCTGAAAATATTGCCAAATCATAATAAGATCATAGATAAGCATTATAGGCGTAATCATTTTTTCTCATAATGTTTCTTATTGGACACCTTATAGATTAAAAACCTACCCTGCTTTTACTAGTCTTCATAATATGAAGACTAGTAAAAGCAGGGTAGGTTTTTAATCTAAATTAATTGTGCTCCAATTAGTTTTACGTATAATATATTAAATAATAATTATTTATCATTAAGGCATTCAAAATTTCAAATCGTTACTTTACAGTATCAGGGTGCAAATCCAGCCAAGTTTCAAGTGAGGATCGGTCGGAGGAACCATTTAAGAATATGCAATATCAAGTTGGTTTAAAAATGCATTTTTTATCCGTGAGAGCAGCAGATACCCCTATAGTAGAAATTAACTTGAAAAATTTAGGAAAACAAAAGTGAGCATATTTAGTCAAAAAAAAAAAAAAGATGAAACTTGTATAACCAGGGGATTTTTGATCCCTCGTTTACATGTTTTTTTCTATGTTCCTATTTTTCTTATGGTGAAGGGGAAGATTATTTCTAAAAAAATGTTAATATTGTGTTAATTAATTATGGTACTAAAAAAATCCTCAACTCATCAGGAACTTCAATTCTGCAAAACAGTGGAATTCAATCTCATAAATATTTTTATGCTGTAACTGTTATAGAGAAACTTTGAAGCCCCTCTTTACATACAGTACAGTGTACAGTAGCAGAGGTACGTGCGTGTAAGAGATTCCTATAGAACAATAATACTTTACTTTCTCGACATATTCGAACGCATAAGAAGAAAGTGGCAATACAATCCTCACAAACTTTCTTACAATAATTGTTGTGTGATAATGTGACAGTAAGATTGCTCTTAACTATTGCAATACACACCTTTAATGAGAAGAAGTAGAACAGCACCCCTTTATTCCACGGGGGTACTGACACACCTGTGATGGGCGAAATCAACAGGAATTTGATGTGGTTTGCTAATTGTTCAGAGATGAAATTATAAAAATTATGAATAATTTGTACCAAGAAGTGCTTGTCACAGAAAGAATGGTGTTCAGAATTTCAGAAAGAATCCCAGAAGAATCAATATTTATTTGAAACTCTTCTCTCCCTTCAAGAATGATTTTAAACTTTCATATAGACTCGAAACTTTCATACTCCAGATGTTCACTTATTTACATAAAGCAAATCCATTAATCCTTGATTTTTTTTATTGTTATTATTTAGATTTTCATACAATTTAGTATTATTATACATATCATTTTTTTTTCAGCTTAAAAGAAAAATAAATTGTAACGTTTCTTTTATGTTTTGCATGTATATTTTAATGTAAGAAAAAAAAAATCCATATAAAATAACATTTTGATATGTAATGTGAAAAATACACTGTTCCTGGGATTGTCTAGTGGAGTAAAATGGTATAAGAATATTAAATTTTTGTTAAAATGTACTGTACTGTTTCATATTATTAGTGCGATATGCTTCGGCAAAATGTTTAAATGAAGATTCGAAAATAAATATTGGCTTGATGAGAAAATAAGAAATGGATGCACTAAACAACAGGTTCAGTCACTTCAAATTCTCGTTAAAGAAAGGATTAAAAAAGTACAGTTCATTACACTAATATCGAAGCATTATACTCTAAAATGTTCTTTCGATGTACCCGAGGATGTAACTCTTGGATTCCCATGATATACCAAGTTCCCAACGCAAGCATATATACCTTTTGTACAGAATATTCCAAGTTATAACCTCCATATATACGTACATCTATTACTATACTATTAGTTGTTACCAAGAAATCCAGTTCGAATTTTTAAGTATGAACCCATTAAACTAATTTCATACAACTAAAATCATATACCTTTTTCATCTTCAATAGAAAAGAAACACATTCAAAACAGTTCATTTCATAGAAGTTATCATTCTTCAAAATTTTTGATGCTTCAAAATAATAAAATACAATTAATACATGAATATTTCTTTGGACAATTCAAAAAACTAATGTTGCAGAAACTGCTTCTTCTTAATCATGTGTATTAATAGACGAACCTCGTCAGAGAGACTCGGGGCGAACACAAGTAACTCAACACTGGAACGAGAATGAATTCAATACACTCTCAAAAGGTTTCCTCTATTTTACACTAGGTTTTAGCGAGAGGTTTTATTAATCATTTACGAACCAGCTCGACTTCAAAATATTATTTTAAGAGACGATACTAGACTATTACTATAGTAGGGTCGACTTATAAAGTCGAGAGTTTTCTAGAACCTAGACGAGACCAAGTGTTTGCTCATTTAAGACTCGCTCAATCGAAACCTTATACAATAATGTACTTTCTTGTAAAGGATATGCGACAGAATCCAACGAAACAGTCAATTCACACCCAATATAACACCTAATACAGTATCATCTCATTTCAACCTATCATCTGTTCTAGTACAACCCTTTTATTTCTGCCCACATCTCTTTCCGACTGACTGTGACAAGTTGTATATGGTAAGGTGACTGCTATGCTTTCTTGCACATTGTTGGCGAATAAGTGATGAAGACACCATCAGTGCACCTCTTCCTATTTCATAAAACAACATAAAGTTTACCACGCTTAAGGATTTGTTTTGTGCTTTTAGTTTTTTTCGGTGTTGGATTGAATTTTTGTGTTTTGTTTTGAGTGAATTATGAGTTTTTGTGTGCGATTTGTGATCTGTGATTCTTGAAATTATGGGGATAAATAAGGATTCTTTCAAGGAAAAAAGGTAAGATTTCATATTGTGCAAATCAGATATAAAGTAAATAAATAAAGGAATTTGCAAAGTTCTTTGGTGTCGATATCATTAAAATAAGTAGAAATTGCAGGAGTAAAATAATGGTAACTCAGGTGTCACACGAAAATTATATGTAGGAATAGTTTTTAATGAACGATAGATAATAATTTTAAAGGAGTATTTTTTTCACAGCGGGAATAGTCTTTTCCAACAAAGCTTAAAGGTCTCTTGGGAAAACGAGTACAATAGAGAAAAAGAAAGTAAAAAGGCTTATGTGTGTTGGAAAAGTTGGCTTTCCTCTGTGAAAAAATACTCCTTTAACACAGAAATTTTAATTGTGAATTTGATTTTGGGAAACATATTTTTGGTATATTTAATGACAGTCATAGTTCAATGAATAACAAGTAAAATCTTTTTGAAAGATATGATGGATTATATACTCTAAATGTTAGGAAGCACTAAACTTTTTTATATTAAAGCAATATTTTATTTCCTTGAAAGTTAAGAACTCACATTTAAAAGTTTACGTTTTCTCGATCAAGTTATTTTTTTCATATAGCATTCCTGATTTACATAACCATAACAAGACCACCAGAACAGAAATATATATAGCTAATGATTTTAAACACGCGGATGATGTTTCTCAAAAACCTCTGATTCTCTTCAGTACGAATAAAAAACAATCTGAACGATTCAAAACTTTTTGAATATATAGGTATGACCAAAGAGATCTCGAAGTGAGAAGTTAAAATAGTAAAAATCTGAGTGTATTTTGTGTAATTAAAACCAGGAACTTACCATTTCCGTGTCATTTATCTGTCGCAATACCTTTCGGAACATTGGAACTATCGGAAGAGTCGGAACTCGGTTTTTCCAATTCTTCTAACTCTTCCTGCGTATTCCTTACCAAATATAATATCTATATGTACATAATATCCCTGATTATGAGATTTTAATATTGTAAATGATTTGGATCTTTCATTATCCTCATGAGAATTGCAAATTGGTTTACCATTGATGAGAGCAAATATACATTTGATATACGTTACATCTGGGAGACATGGATTCAATACTATTCAAATTTGCTTGTGTCAAGATTGGTTGTGTTACTAATGTAAATTTTATAAGACTGTCTTGATAAAAGTGAAGGATATTCGCTGAAATATTGACAAAGATTTTGTTTCATTTATGGATTTACCAATCGTATCACAACCAAATTTGAATAATATTATTACTGTCGAGGAAATACAGAATTGAGAATTAAAATATTATCACTGGAAATAAAAAAAAATATCATTGGTCCATCAAATTTATTGCCGTTTTCAAGTGATTATTTGTCTCTGTTGTTTCCGAGCAATATTAGTTTCTGTAAGTAGACTGCTTCCTTGTATGTTGTTGAAAAATATGTTTCATTATCAAGTAGATGATGACAAGGAGAGGAGGGAGAAGGGGGGGATAGTTTATTTAAAAACGCAAGTTGAAAATCCAAACGAAAAGAAAAAAGAACCGAATAGATTCTTACGAAACTTACGAATAAGAATTTTTTTATGAAAGACCAATATAAATCATTGCATGTTTGTAATCAAAAATGTAAAAATGAAGCTTTTGAAATGTCTTATACATGTAGTTTAATACATGGAAAACTTGTAAAACAAAATGAGAGAGCATTATGCAACAAAAAATGAGTGGACTATGGATGAATTAAAAATCCGCCGTAAATTTCTACTGTGTTGTGTTTATTTTCCGATTTGCAGTTAACTTCAGTCGGTAAATAAATACAACATAGAAGAACTTTAAGGCGGATTTTTAATTCATCCAATGAAGTAGTTCTTCTGGGTCATTTAAAATAAATTGTAATGAGGAGATTAATCAGCAATAGGTTAGTTTTAATTGCAAGCTTTGATACCAATTACTGAAAATGGATGTTCTTTTTACAGGTACTACAGATGGACGAAACAAAGAAACTGAGACTCAATGGTCAACAGCGAGAATCCATGATTATTTATCACATTGTTATAAAAATGCAGTCAATGGGTCACTGCAAGAAGTTCTTCCACTGAGTGCCGAACCAACTATTGGACTAGAATATATTAGCGAGCACCGATTGAATAATTTTGGTTCAAAATATCACTGTAACCTTTGTAGTATAATATTACCTCTACCTTGGACTGCGTATGAACACATCATTGACGCGAATCACCGTACTGAATACTTACTTAGAAAAGGTTTTATTACCATTGCAGAAAAACGTTTGAAACATTTACATAAAGAATATGCAGAGAAGTATGAAACGACACATGGCAGACATGTCGATCAAATTAAAGTATACGAAGAAATATCTATAAATGAAGTTTCCTCAGAACAATCTTCATTTCCACAATGTGTTACTGCAACTGAAGATACGAGCAGTTCAGAAAGTAATGATTCTTCCCTAATACAAGCCTATTCTAATAGTACTTCAATTCCTCAGAGATCTTGCAATGGTCGTATAGTGTTCATAGACGCAATCAATTCCAATGACGTATCCGAACAAGACAAGAACTATTACAGAAAGGAACGAAAAATGTTTGGTTTAAAGTTCTGTGAGAAAATAAGAACTCATTCAGTGGTAAAACCAGCACATGATGAAATAAATAAGAACTCAAGAACTACGAAAGGTTCAGATAATTCCACAAATGAAGATGTAGAGTCTGCAACGATCACATCAAATTCTGAAAAGTTTCAATCACTGCAGGAATTCCTTGAGCAACCAGAACCCTTGGTAGTTGTTGAAACAGAATCAAAGCGTTTATTTCTGCAATCTCTGATTCGATCGATGTCAGAAACCGTTAATAAATCTGAGGATTTCGTCTAAATGCAGTTGTCTTTAAACCACTTAAATACACTTATTTTATCTTCCATCTAAGTACAGTAAATTTTCATTTCTCTCAATATATTATTTTATTTCATTTCATAATTTCATAAGATTTGGTTGTTTTAATACGCATTCAATGTAAAACTAAATCTCTATGACACGATAATATTGCTTTTTTTCTAAAGCCTAAGTATCTTGAGTTGATTTACGGATATTGTTCAAATATATTATTAACATAGTTTTTACAGTATTCAAAATAGTTTTAAATTACAGTCAAACTTCTCATGACCAAATGACTGTGGTTTATATTGTTTTGATGCAAAAATATCAGTATTATTTCTCTAGAGTAGATAATACGATTGATTTTTAACTATCTATGGTTATTGCTAATTATTGTAATAACAACATAAACCTGCAGTGTCCTAAAATAATATTAGCACAACATTAATATATTTTCAATTTAAAGGGACTGGACAGCCAATTTTCTACTTTTTGAGTTCTGTTAATAGTATTTTCTAATGAATTTTTTGAGGATTTTTGAAAGAAAAGAATGAACAAATATC
>JAQIWE010001789.1:0-14710 GCA_034698565.1 Campodea plusiochaeta
TGTTAAGATAGAGAAATAAATCAACAACATTTAACAGAGGAATGGCTATTATTCAAAAGTTTGATGATTCCATATTAGATTTCTATTATCAGATTTAGTTTAGTCTTTACCAATTCGCTATATAGCTTATATTACTTTCATAATGTTACTTAAGACTAAATTTTAACTTTCGCATAAACTAAGAAAATCGTAAGCTATAGATTAAAAATTATATAAACGAAAATATATTTAGATTCATTATTGTTTTTAAAAGGTACAAAAGATCGTGTAAGAACAATATAGGTAATAAGGTTTACAATGGCAATCTGACCAAAATTAGTAGTCTACCATACCCTATATACTAAATAATCGAGTTATTTCACTAATTACCGATTTACAGTTATAAAAATATAACTAAACGTTTGAAATGACAACAAGTCTTCGGTTGATTTTCCCTTAATTTCAAAAAGCAATTAATAATAAAATACACTAATTTAGAATAGGGAAGTGACAGACAGATCAAAATACTTCACGTATCCAACTTGAAAACTAAGTAAAATGTAACATCGGGTATAACTTTCTAACAGGTGTATGAAATAAACTGACAAGAACAACATTTAAAATACAATTTTCATGCTAAATTTCAAAAATAATGAAACATTTTTCTTACCTTATAGTTCCGGGTATCTCTCGAAACATTCGGAACCCGTTTTAAAGTCCGGCGCCCTTCAAAAAAGATGGTCTTCTGCCGGGTTCATTTTTTCATCTACTCCTTTTTTTCGTCCCATGATATTTAAACAAAGTAAGGGCATCTGTCGGCAATATTGTGAAATATCACATTCAAAGTTGATCGACGAATACGCATGCTCTTGTTTTTAAAGGAAAACGGCAGAGAAAATAATTATTTTACATCTTTATTTTCGAGTTTCATCGCTTGGAAATGGAAATTCCTGTAAAGTATGCTATGTATTGATAACTGATACACTTAGGTTGCAGATGCTTGCAGGATAAAGTTTATTTACAACTTCAGAATGACGTCACGATACGTCATAGTGATTACTACGTAGTGTGCTGGCAGTGGCTGTAGTAGGTAAAGAGAGGATCCGTCTTACAAGCTGGTTCCGTAGTGTAGTGGTTATCACGTCTGCTTTACACGCAGAAGGTCCCCGGTTCGATCCCGGGCGGAACCACTTTTTGGATAATTATTCTAAAATATTTTATCTTTCTTTATGCATCTACAATGCAAAACATGTTTGAAGTTTTAGGAGTATTTATGATAATTGAACAGAATTTTTTTTTAGATTCTTTTTCTCCGCTAATAAAATATTTCTACAGATATTCTGACTCACGTATTTAGGAGATAATTTATTATAAATATCGGAAGTTGAAGTTTAAAAAAGTTTTCTTTTGAAAATCCTCTTTCTTATGTAATATTCCCATCACGGGTATAAAAGACAGAAGAATACAGATAACATAAAAAAGTAAAAAAGAAATAATAATAACATTAGAAATTTGTGGTCAAATTTTACAAAATATCAAGAAAAAGGGTCTAAAATAGTGAGTTTTTAACCGTAATTTTCAAAATTTTCTTCTCTCGCTCTAACCATGGTGGCGCTTCTCGGACAGTTTACTACGCTGTCCGAATTTAGAGGATTGAGCCTCCTCCGAAATTTGGATTCGGACTTGCATGGTACACGGCGCTTCGCGGACGGGCATCGACGGGGATCGGGACGGTGACCCTTTAATATATTTACCCCGGCGTTTCATATTTTCGAGCCAGTAAACCCCTGCCTGCTATAGGGTTCTGGCGACGTTCTTGGTTTGAGAAATATGCGAAAACCTAACTTAGGCTACTGATACTGCAAACCATATTATTTTCTAATTAAGTTCAAACTGAACCTACAATTCCATGATATAATTAACTGTCCTTATCGAGTCCTTATCGAGTCCTTATTCAGTACAGAAAATTATTCTATTTTTCATATAAGGAACAGACTGTATACTGGCACATATGTGAACATTCACATAGCAGTGTAGTTTGGACACATACCTTCCAGGATATGTTGAATGATCTCCGCAACTATAGTCTTCATAATTTGCTGCTGCCTTTATATCTTACATTAAAATAATTATAACGTTTTACTGAAAATACATGCTGATATACAAATTTGATATTTAGACATTTGTTGGATTTGTGCTGGAATTAGCAACAATTTTACCAAATAAATATTTATAAATTTATGTATAGCTGTTTGATTTTCGCTCTGTTTATTTAATTATTCGTTCCATAAAACGAGACCTATTATATGAAAAGCTAAAAATGTCTTTTGGTTTCAAATAATCATAGGGAGCCGATAAACGAAAACAAACAAAGTAAAGGAGGATAATATACTTGATGACGAACAAATATGTGAAATCATGACAATTATAATAAATAATAATAATTCAAATATTTGTAATTCTGTAAGATTCCACATAAAATATTTGCAGACTCAACATAGTTAAATAATATATTAGTATATAGGTATGTTATACCTTTTATCAAAGTCATTTCTTTTGACGTATTATATAAACTATTTCTATATTAGATAAAATACCTCAGTAGATTTTTCCAATTTTCTTTCTCTGCATTTTATACATTCCTGTGCTTTATTTGTTATCATAATTATAAGAAAGTAAAAATCACAGTAATCATAAAAATGTAAGGTAAAATATTTCTATTAGTTATCGCCATTTATTTCGTGCGTCATTTGCAAAATCAAATATTTTCTATCATTTTCGTTGGATTAAATTTTTTTGAAATATTTGAGAATGCTTACACGTGTCAAGATGCCATCTTCAAGAAATAGGACTAATAGGTAAGAAATATTATTGCGCATATAACATATAACGTCACAAACACATAATACCCATTATTATTAATCCGTCTGAATTTCTAATCGGATTAACATTGATAATATGGTGAAGTATTTTGCTTTCGGAAAATAGGGGAAAAAAAAGGAATTCGTAAGCAACGTCTAATATTATTATTAATCGTTAATTTTTTTATTTCATTATTATTATTATTATTATTTTACAAAATAACGTTTTATGGAAAAAGAAGTTCTTTTCTTTTCTTATTTTAATTTTTCTCTTTCTCTTTTATGGTTACAAAATGAGATGTTAACTTGAGGCGAATCGCACCTGCTAAAAAGGATAATTAATTTTTAATTCATTATTAAACCTGTGGATTGCTGGACATGGAGTCCATTTCAACTTTTGTCACGCTCACGGGTGTTGGCAGACCCAAAAATATAGAGTGGCTATATAATAGTACTATTTTATGTTTTCCATTGCAAAAAGCAATAATTTTAGGGAATTTTTTGGTAAAACATGATTTTGCGTGATTTTATTAAAAATAGATTGTCTAACTTTCAACATTTTTATTATTATTTATTTATTTTCTTGATAAATGATAAAAGTATTACGGAAATGAATAACCATAATTATATTATAAGAGGAATGTCCTCAGTCTTCCAAATTACTCCCCTGATATTACCGTATGTTACTTATAGATATAAGATACGGTATATATCTCCTATAGAAGAAGTGAGTAAAACAGTAAGATACAAAAATAATACCAACATGGAACCGTCCGCGAAACCCTATATCATTATATATAATTATCACCTTAGTTTACAAATAGTTTAACCATGAATATAACCGAATATCATAGCCGGTCGGTAATGGTGTATAATATTTTTTCCAGAAATGTTGAAGCTATAGCAATGGAACTTGAATTACGTCGTCGTGAAGAACAGGAGAGTCCTATAACAGAAGAAGAAAGAAACAGAAAATGTGAATTATTCGTAGAACTGAACCTGATTCTTATTGATCGAGTACATGATTTCCTCACCTTTACAACACACTCAACTAATGCAATGGCTCGAGACCAGTCCGTACTCTCGCTCCGAGGTCCAGAAGCATGGGGTGCCGAGGATACTGAATTCTACCTGGAATTATTTCGTGATCACATGGCTCTCTTGGAGTTACTCGTTATGAAATCAAAACGCATCAGTGGTATTTTACTAGCTACTTTTCATTGTCTCACTAATGCGCAATATATTACCTACGATGAAATGCTTGCTATGTCGACTGAGTTGCTTTTCAACTATTCACGTTCGCTTAAGAAGATTCTCGTTGAAGCTGAAGAGATTTTCCAGACGCATTACAACACATTTGATTATATTTGGAGGAAATAAGATTTCACTCTTTCGCTGCAGAATTATTTTGATTGGAATTTGAAATATCAGTTTGTATTCTTAGTGTTGAATGTTATTTTGGCATCGCTTTATTATTTGATTTTTTTATATATTCCATTATACATTTTAAATTAATAAATGCAGAAAAAAAGAAAGTAGACCTAAACAAAAAAAATCCTTTTTTTATTATACCGAACAAAACAAGTTCACCTTATAATTGATAGCAGTAAATAACAGGAGTGTAAATTCATTTCTCGTCATCTCTAGAATTTCAAGATTGAATATACATAAAAAATAAACTCACTTTGTTTAAAAAAAAATAAAAAAATATGCCATTTTCATCCTGTCATACAGCATTACTGAACAACGGCACAGCGCACATGACCTACATGACAAAAGGATTGCATAAGTCCATGGATAATAACATGATGAAGTTTTAAATCAGTCAGTTCCTTTTTTTATTCTTCTTTAAAAAATTGATACCTGTATTCTGTACTTTTAAAAATAGACGAAAGGGCATATTTTAATATTTTTACTGGGAATACTGGAGAATAAGCCCAAGAATATGTTTTTATAATGTGTCTATAAATATAATTATTATATTAATTGTTATATTTATACGGAGCAAGAAAGTATATGATTCGAAATTTTTGTATAGTTGACAGATATAATTATATAGTTTTAGGTTTTAAAAATGAACCATTTATTCGAAATATACGCTTTCATTTTTTTTTCTGAAATAATAATGATTTATAAAACTTAACGAACTTTGTTATAAAGAATACTGGATCTGAATATACTGATTACAGGAAAATACACTGTCAAAATTGACTGCAATAAACATCCTGCTGGCCTTAGCCTCCCCCCCCCCAACCAAGCTACCCTAGGTTCCTCCGATCGCGGATGCCACTCAACCATTGCTTTGTTTCTATTGGTTCTCATACGACCAATGAAGAGGCTTTTATTGTTCGTCTTTATTATCATATCACATGCGCTGAATGGACGGGCCGTTCTGATCAAACTATAAAAATAATAATAAGTTGGATGTTTGGATTATTTAATTATTTTATGATTCTGGCAGTGAACATGACACCATTTTCGGAGAGTTTTGTTATAAAACGCATTTGGTGCAACATAATAACAGAATTAAACAATATTTTTTTTAGTTAAGTGAATATTTTATTTATTCCTTTTATATACAATAAGTATTATAGGGTAGTTTTTACCCAAGTTTGTTGTTAAAAATTTCATTATGTTATAAAATAATTTAAAACAACGATGTTTTTCTGTGAAGCATAAAATATAATTATTTATTAATTTTTGCTTACCCTTCCCGGTTCCCGCGCCCTCTCTAACACTAAATGAGGACGAACAATCAGTATCCAAACAAATAATAATTTTTTTCTTTCTTTTCTCTCCCAATATCGCAGCCTATTTAAAATAATACCGTAATTGATTAATATGTATAATATCGTTTTTATACTTTTGAGTTTTGACCACCATAACCCTCAAAAAGTCATAATTCTCTTTTCTCCATTATATAAAATGTAAACAACAGCAAATAATCGTAATAATTTTAATTCCGTGCTCGTGCTGATGCAACCTACGTAATCATATATTTTCACCTAAGATTATAAAATTACACTTCTTTTTCGGGTTTTCTGTCCCTTACAAAGGTTTTAAAACAATCGAAATACTCTGAAATATGACAACGTTGCAGAAAGTTTGTTAGATGCGCAGGCGTTACCAGTACGGCAGTATCTGTCTAGAGTTTGTTAAGAACGGAGTGATGAGTTTCTTCCCGTGGATTCTTAATTGGAGAAAGGAGAAGATGATGAAGCGATACCCCAAAGTTTTATTTTTTAATGCAGAAACAAATGTTAACGGTAAATTAGGAACAGTTGAAGGGGCAGTTAGAATTGAAGATGAACAAGACTTCAAGGTTGAATTTTTGTTTGGTTGCAATTTATATAAATATGGAATCACATCCTTAGTAAGTTATAAGATAAATCTTTATTAGCTAATATAGGCCATCAGCCTTTAGTACAATACTGATATAAGCTATTGAATAGGTTTAGGGTAATAGATGGTAAAAATGCACTTTGGCGATTTTGAGACCTTGACCTCCCAGACTGAAGATTGACCTAGGCCCTATCTGAAGATGGTGATTGATTTATCTGAGAATGGAGATTGACCTATCCGAGAATGTAGGTTGACCTAACCGAGAATGGAGGTTGACCTATCCGAGACTGGATATTAGCAGTCTACCTAATGCAATAAATTAACCTAACCTAACTAAACCTTACCTAACCTGACCAAACCTCACCTAACTTGAAATAATAACGTAAGGAAATTGGGGAGGATGAAAATAGTGTACTAGAATGAATAAGGGGTCTCTTCTGAACTCATTTGTGCAAAAACATTTGTAATTTTAAGGAGATAAGTACCTTTTATCGATAAAGTGCATGTATACCAAAAACTATCACAAATAACAATCTTAATCATTTCTCAAATTCCAGATGTCGTAACAATGATCATAAGACCCATTATTTACCACTCAACTGCCATAAAAACGACAACAATATGCGTCGCAACACAATATTACTTCTAAAATACATCGTAGTCATAACCCTTATCATAATACCATCTGTGTACATTATAAACAATCTGTATAATAAAGTTCAGAGAGCAGTGTCGCCACCTTTTCAAGAATCACATGGAGTCGCCCCGCAACATCCCGAAAAGAACAGGAGAGTTGTGCAGGTTAGATAATTATTTGGAATAAAGTAATTAGCGCTTAAGGAATTGAGGAAAATTTGGGACAATATATAGGATTATCAATAGGGGCAGAGGGGGGGGGGGGGAGGTTGCATACCAACACTTTAAATTTAAAAAAAGTTCGATAGACTCTGTATTTTCTGTAGTTTTCCACATTTTCTTTAAAAAACGTATTCTAATTCAGTAAAAATGGATAAAATTGGGATTCCGATATTACATTATTTGAATACTGAAATACTATTGAAAAACACTCCGGTATTGCAAGCCCTAGTCTTTGAGTTTGAAATGTATAAAAAGGTCCAGTTGTCTTTCTAAATAAGAATTTAAATTTATAAATTAAAATTCCGTAGTTTAATCCATTATATTGAAGTATTGCGAGTATATTACATTATTAATTTAATTCAAATGAATTTTGGCAAATCTCGCAATTTATAATAATTGGTTGTGCACTTTACCTATCCTTACCACTCTTTTCTAGATAAGGCAGTCCCCCATTTGTGAGATCAAGGGTACCAAACCACCCGACTGTTGAATCCTATGGTTCTCTAATATTCAGTATAATATAATAGCCTTTGATATTTAAATTAATATTGCGAGATTTGCCAAAATTCATCCGTAGTTTAAATAAATGGCAGTTTTGGTGATTTTTAACTTCAAAATGGAAAACCAAGATTTCGCATTTACCATACAGTAACTAAAATTATAATATGATATATTATTTCTTATGTTATAGCAACTTGGTACTTATATAGTTTTGTTGAAAACAAAACTGCAAATACTATTTTTTTAGTACCAAACTATAATTCCATATGTTCATATTCTTACTTTATAACAACTAATATTATTCTTCAATCAACTATTACAAATTACTGTTAATTAATTATATTATATATGTCAATTTAAGGAACTCTTGTCAATATGGGCGAAGGCCACGAAGACAAATAAAAAAATTATTACTTATATTACTATATTACTATAACTAAAATTATAAGAAGGTGTTAAGTTAATAATATAAAATTTTAGTTTTACCAACACAATTTTGTTTACTGGTAATAAAAATTATATCTGCTATGGATACTGATGGTAGAAAATATTAAAAAAATACATTATCAATAAAACCACTGCAAATGAATCAAAACTAAAAAAAAAGATAGTACAAGTTAAGACCAAAATGTTATATTTTTAAAAACAAATAGGCCTAACACCTACAACTTTGTTGCCAAAATGGCAATGAACATCTTTCCTTTATTGCCAAATCCCCATATTTGGTTGCCATTTTTGTTACAGTAAAATTATTTTGGTACAAAAAATGCCCTATTTTTATCTAGTAATGTGGAAAAGTTGAAATGAGAGATTTTATATTATTATTTTGATGTTTTTGACCATAATTTCTAAACAGGAAATTTTAAATCCGAAAGTATCATTTGAAAGAGCAGAAAAAGACGATTCCAATGATGTATAATATGACGGTTTTCGGAACATTGACGGAATCTAAAAATGGCAAAATTTATTTTACAACTTTGGCTGCCAAAAATGGCAACCACCTTTTTTTGTTTGTTGTCAATTAGGCATGTTCTGTTGTCAATGCGTGCCAATTTGCGCTTTTTTAAACACTGTTTTTAACTCATAACCCAAATTTCTTTCAAAACCCGTCCAGGCCCACGTCCCGCCAGCAGTAAAACCCGACTCCCACGGTCGAATCAATTGGCATGATTACCACCAGATCGCAGCAGATGCAAAACGAGAGGGTCCAGGAGAACGGGGTATAGGATTTCATTTATCTGCTGCGGAAGAAAAATTAAAAGATCCGTTATATAAAGTAAACGGATTTAATGCTTTTTTGAGTGATAAGATTGCACTTAATAGGTCTCTACCGGATATCAGGCATCCAGGGTAAGTGGATAATTTTATTTTTGTTATTTTATTTTAGCTTTTAAGTTATCTTTTAAAATATGTCATTAAACTGGATTTATTATTGACGTCTGTTTTCTGAATTAGAAAACACTGATTGAAACTTCCAAAAGAAAACTTAAATAATTATTTTTTAATTATTTAAGTTTAATATTTTATTGTAAATTGGTCTTTTTGGTCTAATGAAACTTGAATGATATATAAATGAATTAAGCCAATTTCGAGGTACATGCTTTACTCTTGTACTTATTTTAATATTATAGCTACTTGTCAAATAGAAGCCATTAAATTGCACATACTATAGGACAAAGCGTATGTTACAATATACTCTAAAGTTGATGCTGTTTAGCAAAAGATGATGATTGTCATTTATTTACTAGCCTAGTTAAAAAATGTACCCATTACCAGGGTTAGAATTTCATTTTTTCAAGCACTAGCCACTGAGGCTAGTAAGTTCTGAAAGTTACTAGCCAAGATATAATTTTACTAGCCAAACACTTTAATAGTCCTACACAATTCTGTTGAATAAAAATGATAATTTTTCAGTCACTCAGTCTGCTTTCAAATTGTTTCGTTGGTTTTCCCATGGAATTTAAAGTTGGTAACATGTTTTTTTAACATTTGAATGAACCTATTTTATATTTCATTGATGTAGACCAATAATATTGAATTTAGCAGCTATGATGCATCTTTTAACAGATCACGGGAATGCTGACGTGTCAGTGATGATGTGGACCAATAAAATTGTGTTTAGTTATGATAAAGCACCTTTTAACACAACATTAGTTGCCGATAGTCGTAATTTTTTTTAAATATATACTAGCCCAGTTGGCTAGTAGAGTTTTGATTTCAGTAGCCAAAAACGAAATCTAGTAGTCTGAGGCTACCGTGAAATTTGAACGTTTCCCGGCCATTACCATCAGTAATAAACAACAAATTATTTCCTATTTCTTTTCAGGTGCCGTAACAAAACGTACTTAGCGAAACTACCAACAGTTAGCGTTGTAGTACCGTTTCATAATGAGCATTGGTCAACATTGTTAAGAACTGCTCAGAGTGTTATAGACAGATCACCAAAACATTTGCTCAAGGAAGTTATTCTGGTTGATGATTTCAGCTCAAAAGGTGAAGAAAATAAATTTTACGGATATTGGAAATGTCATTTTTATCATAAAGTTTAACGTACTTGCATTTTGTAGGTCTTTTTGATAGTCTAAAATGTTTTAAAGGGCTTTATTTTAAATGTCTTGTGCAAGTCTGAATTATGAATAATAATTCATCTTCAAAATTATGGATCAGACCACTTCAAAACACAATAAAATACTGGATTGATGTTTCGTTAGCTATATTATCATACAAACATTTTCAAAAAACAATATGTTGAGAAAGCGAAATATAACATTATTTCTGTCCTTTGAATTTGTGCCTCTTTTTTGTAACTTTATTTGTATGTTATACTTCCCTTTCTAAACATATTGTTTTTTGAAAATGTTTGTATGATAATATAGCAAACGAAACGTCAATCCAGTATTTTATTGTGTTTTGAAGTGGTCTAATCCATATTTTCAAGATGAATTATTATCAAGAAAAGCCACTATATCTCCGAAAATCTATTAATTATTCATTACTTCCTGCACAGTATTCACGCTGAACTAGACCACTTTATACATGACACGTACTGTATACTAACCATTGGCATATGTGTCCCTCATTTCGTTACCGAACTTCTGAATGATGCATTGTTCAAGTATTTCTTTAGTATAAGCTGTTCTGCATTGTTTCATGGAAGAAAGAACTGTAAAGTATGGGCAAAATATATATTAAATCACAAAGTAAATGTAAAATAAGTTAAGTAATACACGGCAGATCACTTTTAGGTGGACAATATTCTGTGTAGATCCTGTAACTGAAACTGTACCAGTAGATCAATGTAATATACCGAAATGTTTTCTTTTTCGTAGTTAAAATATTACTTTTGGCATTCAAATCCACTGATTTCATCAAATTGCCGGTACATACAAAATTTGGATATTTGGTGGCATTTTTTCGATAACTTAACCTAACTTAAATTTTATTAAGGACTTCAATTCCATTTTAAAATACCTTTCTAATGGTGTATCACACTTCATTTTGTCTTTCACCAATACTGCTGCAGACTTCTAGCGAAAGGTTTGTTGATACACTTGTATAAATTATTCAAAGAAGATTTTTTCTAATAAACTTGTTTTAAGCTTTTTCTAAACCTCATTTTATATTTTAATTTTAACTTAAGTTTTTTAAAATTTCGATATATCTTCAAATGAAAAATATGCTATTTTTTAATATCTTACAATTTCCACTAGAAGACACATGGGATCTACACCGAAAAAAGAGCATTATATAAATATAATTATACCATAAAAAAATTAAAACTTACATAACCCTTCTTCACTTAAAACGTATGGCACTAAAAACAAAATAAGAAAGAACACACACAGACGATGCACCTTCATATTTAACAAGTGAAAAAAGAAATCAAGCAACGAAAATACTTTCTTGGGGTCTAACTAGCTGTAATGTAGATGGAATGGGATATTATTTTTGTTACAGCCAGGGCATTGTACTTCATTTACAACTTCTCATCACGCCATTAAAAGTCTCCCAAACTTGATTTTTAGATTTTTTTTTCTTTCGATGAATTTGCATAATGCGTTTTAGTATGTCTTAACTAAAGTGAATGATGCTGAAAAATAAATATTTTGAATAACTTAAGAGATGAAGAAGTATTTTTTGTATTGAAAGGCAAAAAATCAACAAGAAATAACCTGTATTATTGGAGTGCTCTATTTTCAAATGTTATTTTACAGATCAAAAACTACCCTAAGTCTGATGTGAACAAGTAAAAAAAAGTTCTTTCACAGCTGAGAACAAAGTAAATAAAAATATTTTTGTATTTATTATTTATTGGGAGAAGTTTACTGTAAGCATCTCTTTAAAATATGAGATATAAAAATTAACGAACTTTTTTTTCTTCGTTTTATGAAATTTTTATATATTGTTGTAATTGCTGTGTCTGTGAGTGTGATATATTGAATTTATTCTTTTATATCAACTGCTGCTAATGTTTCTTCTACTACCAACAAGAAACCCGCTGTGATTGACGGTTCGCTTTAAATGTTTGTATAATAATATAGCAAACGAAACGTCAATCCAGTATTTTATTGTGTTTTGAAGTGGTCTAATCCATAATTTTGAAGATGAATTATTATGTAATTCTAACGTTGATTAACTCTATTTTGGATTGTTGTAACAAAAGGTTAGCAAACAAAACAATACAAAATATCAACAGACAACAACATAACACAAGAATAGAAGCAGTGAAAAGAAAATAATGTATACTGTAACAAAATAGAACATTCTTCAGCCTTAAACCTTTTACATTTAGAATTGTTCAACTTAAAAAGCTTTCATCACAATAACAATAAATTCATTTTACACACTATACCACACCCTTTCATTTCAACTTCCATGTTTTCGTATAGAAATAACGTATAGCGTTTAATCGTGTTTGTGTATTATGTTATACGATAAATCTATATAGATATATAATGACATTTAGAGAGTACAATATATTTTCAACATTTATTATTTTACCATCAGAGATTAAAATAACCACAGAAACAGAACTCTATCATTATCATTATCCTATGTTCACGCGCTTGGAATATGATTGTGACATGAAATTCCATTTACGAATTATGTTTCGCAGTTATAATTATGTACTACACAAAATATAATTTAAAACATGACATTAAAAATTTAGTTTAAAAATAACATTTTAATAAGAGATTCGAGAGAGTTTTTTTTAGTAACGTATGACTGATAATGTCACTATAGAAAGAGATGAGATGAAATCAGTTTCGATAACATTATAGATAATTACGTAATTTTATCCATCTAATCAAATCAAAGTAATTTAATCTAGTCTGGCAAAAAATTACTTTTAAGCTTTTTTTTGCGTAAATATAGTATCAAACCAAGAAAAATATAAATACAATATACAATTTAAAGCAGTTTTAAAAATACTCATTATATTAATATACAAGAGTACACTCTAAATATGCAGTACATTACACCATATAAAATATCACTAATACTAATTATAGAGACGATATCACAGAATAAAAATATAAGCTTCTATACCTATCACAATACTCAGAATGAAGTTTACTACTACAATATAGTGAAAGAAATAATAAAAATAATTCCATTTGAATTGTATATGGTAGAGAATACGTATTGTGAAGAAAATAATATCGTGTTTTCTTTACTATGTGATGATCTCAAGTTTTTCTCTGTTCTTTCATCCATAAGATATTGTTTGGTAAGAAATCTTTCTCTTTCATGGAAATTGATTCTGTATGGATACAAGAGAATAATGGAGTGGCCAAATGGGAAAAGTTTATGTTATTTCATCTACTTGGAATACAGCACTTCTGTATATAGAACAGTATTATACTGATACTACAACAGGAAAAGAGACACACTTGATTAAGCTTACATTGAGTATTACGTGTTAACAGCTCTACAAGTACCGGTATGTCGTTTACACTTTTCTCTGTATAATCAAACTGCGTGGGATTTTTATTTTGTGCGTTAGTGGAAGGTAATGTGTTTATAGTACTTGAAATGTTTTAGTGATGAAAAGTGTTTTACAGATTGAATATATATATATCGTCGCTCATCTGACGAACTATCGTATCTGCAAAAATGCGATTTTCTAATTTTGGCGCCAATGTATATTTAAAAAAATCTCCTGCATTTCACTCCGACAGCCATGTCTCTATGATAAGTGGTTCTCGAGATATTAGGATACTAAAATTATCGTATCTACAATATTGATGTAAAAATAACCACGCAGAAAAACTTATCTGCTGATTTTTGAGAGATAAGATTATTTGCAAGATTTTTTTGTTTTAAATTATTCAGACACCACTACTACAGTATATTGTTACTTCATAAATTGCATTCCCGATGGGTTAACTGAGTTTTAAATTGGACTGATGATGATTAATGTTATAATTAGTATTTATTTATTGGTATCAGCAGTATAATATTCAGTTGTAATACCACAAGAGCAATGAGTATATCCCATGATTTGCTTTTGTTTACAATGAGAGGTATAATCTAGCAATAGCACGAGTGCCCGCGAAGGAACATTGCAATTATATATACTATACAGTATATGCGATTTTGGTAGACTATAATAATATATTATTGTTATAATTAAATTATATTTTATAAAGAAAAGTTTTAGCTGGTTTCTTCTACAAATATAATTATTATTGCTGTACGAAAAGCACTGAAGCAACTTTCTTTTGTCGTGTAAAGCTGCTGGTAATGAAATTCTTCCTCTGAAAATTTTCTGGGTTTCGGTTCTCTATGTAAACTCTCGGGATATTAAATAAATCTCTATTTATATACAGTGTATATACAAAAAAGTATTCTTAATATTAATGGAAAATTCACATTTTTATAGTTCTATTATACTACAAATAATGCCTATAGTAATACTTCACTTCCGTTATACAAAATAATAATAATAATATATATTAAACATTATGACTTCACAATACGTCTCACATAATAATCGTTACAATTTTAAAATATACAGTAGTAGAAGATAATTAACAATTTTACACTTGCGAAACAAGATCAATACCATCTCATCAACAGGTAATTTTAACAAGCGGTACATGCCCCCTTCAAAAGTTTATCTATGAACCTCCTTCGATGAAACGAATTCATTAGTACGTACCCCC
>JAQIWE010001790.1:0-14703 GCA_034698565.1 Campodea plusiochaeta
AATTGACCAACCATTCTATACAACATATCAAAAATTTAGAACTACCCGACCTTTTGTAGGGTAACCCCCCTTTTTCGATCTCCATTCACTGGACTATATATGGAACGCCAGTTAAATAGACACAATTTAAAAAAAATTCTAGATATGTTCACAAAAGATCAAAATGTAAAGTAATGCAAAACAGAATTATTGTTACATAGATATAAATAATTTACATTTAATAGTAGCACATTTAATCAAATAGAAAGAGACTTATTGTTCAAATTTACCAATAACTGAACGATTGCTAACATTAGTACATTAAAGAAGGTTTTATTGTTCAAATTTAGATTTAAAAAATGGACTGAGCTAATGAATGAAAAAACAAGACGTGTAAAACTAATTAAAGACGAAAAACAGTTATACCAGCAATACATCTTTAAGTGCAATTCAAAGATTGGAAATTTATGTTTAGGACTAAAACGTTTCTGCAAGGAAAAGGGAATAAAAAGCATTGCAGTGTTTCTCTCCGAACAGTTGTAAACATTTCAAGTTGAGAGTACAAACCATATTTTATGCTTTAGAACGTGACTTTAAACATAAATGCACTGAGAGTATATGCAGCAGTTTCATGACGTGGAGGAAAGTACAAGTATGGTTAAGTACCACAAAGTTTAACCAAAATAATTATTGTAGAATGTATGGTATTATGATCATAATTGATTCCCTTCTCTGGGTGATTCTTAAAATTGGATGGAATAGAATAAAGTCACAGAAATTGATTCTTTTTCCTTTTTAGTGTTCAAAAGTTACCTTCTTTTTGGTTATGCAAATTACACGAAATAACTATGCATTGTTTACCAAATACCAGTAGATAATGTAATTATTTAAATTCTTCTACTTTCATTGACACGTTTCAGTACATATTGCAAGCAATGGTAGTTAAATCAGGACTTGACATTTATTTGCCCTTTTGGCAATCATATAAAAATTAATGAAGTTACAGAATCGAATTATAAAAGGCCAAAAATATTGGTAATATACTATGTGTTTTTTCTGGCAGGACCTAATTTTCACTAATAAATCTCAGCATATAAACAATATTGTTCGAAATTAAACATATATATAGGCAGCATAAATTTCATACATAGTGATTAATCATCATTAAATCATTAGTACACTGAAAGTCGGGACAATCATATTATCACATCTTTCTATGCTTTTAGTTTCATATTGCACTTCATAATATTTAATAAACTCTTCCGTCAATTTAGTGAAACATTCACATTTTCGTCTTTACTGCTTAAACTAAGAAAATTCTCAAGTGCAAAATGCCTTGAGGCAACTTCCGACTTCCTTCGTTCTTTAAAGAGAACGATTATAAATAAAAAGGTACATTAAATTTCTAACTTTTTTACAGATTCTCTAAAGATAACTGCTTCCAGGCTCAGATGGGCAATTGAGAAAATCTTATTAATCCCAGGAAAAAGTTTTAATTAGCAAAAGTCCTCTAAGAAAAAATGATGCCATTCAGTTCAAAACACAAGAAAAGTGCAGTAAATTATTTTTCTTTTTTACGTTTGTAGGTCACTTGTTTGAGTATAAAGTATTCATGTTGTTTCCTTTTTTGAATTCCAGGAAGATATGGTCTGTCTTTCGTGTACAGCAACTGGAGAAAGAGTTTGCCTGGCTGCTGAGGGATTCGGAAACAGACACTGTTTTCTGGAAAATATTGCAGACAAGGTAAATTACTCTGGGGAATTTGGGAAGGATCGAGTGAGAAATGTTCAAGGGACTAATTTCGATGAAGGTCAGCACTCATAAAATTTGAGTGCGAAGGAAATATACGCTCGGAAATATATCAATAAAATAATATGCCGCTTTTTAGTGGCTACGTTTTATTTCGTTAGTATCTCGTTGTTGGAGGATCAATATTGCAGTTTGAATTTTTTACGTTTTATTAATTGTTTTTATTGATTTCATTACAATGTATTTTACTTGTAAAGTCTATTAATAGACAAATTTGTGAAATAATAAAAATGGGCGTAGTTGTAACCGAAAAGTAACAAAGGAAATTGTGAAAGATTCAATATTTATAATAGTAAAATGGATATTGGGATATTCCCATACTTGTTTATTTCTTCAGTATCTTAATTACCTTCTGTTTTTTAGGAAAATTACTAGCTCATCAAATATTAGGAAATAAACTCATCAAATATTTGGAATAATATTGGGAAAATCATGTTCCTCTAAACATTGACTCTGGTTGATCAAGTAAAATGCAGATGCTTTTGCAACATACTTCAATGTTTTACAACATAATTTGAAATTAAATTCATAATTATGTGGGTTTATGCCGAGCGAATTAAAAGTAACTATTTATTAAATATAGACAGAGCATACGATCTGTACAATAATAAATTTAATATTGAATTTTGTTTTTAAAAATTAAATATATATTATATCAAAGTATTATTCAAATGTAAATGGAGTACGTCAGTATCAATCACAGCGAAGCTTTTTGTCACACTGGAAATATGTTTTTAATTTCGTTGATATTACGAATCACCTATTTAAAGTAGATAGGAAGTTGTATTTTATGTAAAATATTAAGTGAATTCATAATTTCCGCATACTAACACATACTTTCAAAAAGATTTTTGCAGTAAATTTCTCAATTCATCACTACACAAAATTATGGGTACAAGCATAAATTGCGGTAATCTGTACATAGAGTCTAATAAAAATGATTTAAATATTTATATTAATAATAATTTTAAAAATATAATTTTTTTAAACAGATAATGTTAGCATTTATTTTTAAAACATGGAACATTAAATATATAATTTCTGGTATATTACTCTGCAACTGCCACTGAAATGAAACCAGATGTACTATACAATAAAACTTTCTAAAATATAAATGTTCAATTTTCACTTTTTAATTCGATGCTTAAAAACATTTAATAGGTCTATCTAACTTCTTACATGAAAAAAAAACTAATTCAAAGTGGATATAAGTTTCGTTAAATCCCCATTAAAAAAAGTTCGTACATTCGTATTTAAAAAGGGAATGTAAAATCTTAAAAAATCCATTCACGAAACACTCGTCGTAGTATTCTATATTCATGAATGTAGCAATGAAATTTTGGAGAAGCTTCCAGACTTTTGAGAGAATGTAGAACACATACGTGCCAAGGTGAAGGGGAAATAGTGCTTGTTTATTCTATTCCAAAGGAACCCTAACCACTGCAGCACAAAACACTTCTTAACTCTTTATTTTCTAACAAATATTTTTTTTCACTCCATATTTTACAAAATCTTGGAATGTCTTAGAAATGTTCTGTTGATATTGATTTTTCTTTTATTCTTTTATTTGCATCTCCTGAAGATATAAATGCATAAAAAAATTCCTGAAATTTGGCAGTATTCGACATGATTATAATTCAGGAGTTCACAAACAAGTATATTTATAAATTGAGAAACGTTTTGTTAATATGCAGGTATTTGATGATCTACAGGAGCAATGTAGTGTCCTTAACAATCATATACTATACTGCTTTATTATTAATGTTACAGCAGTTTGGTTGATTATGTAATTAGCAAGAAGGATATTTACTTGTAATGTCCAATTTTAGTTATATTAAAAAAAAAAAAAAAAAAAAAATCGCAGGTAACATTTATTACAAAATTTCTTAAGGTAATTAGCATTTATAAATTTAATAAATAGTGCTGAGCAAGTGTTTTATTTATATGAGTGAAATTATAAGCAAGTACTGTATTATGAATAGATTTTCCGAGATTTAGTAGTTCTTCTTGAATGTATAACATTTTCAGGTAAATGGATTTTGACCACCAACTTTCAAACAATAAAAAACTTATTTGACGTTTCGTTTGTGTTTATCTTACAAACATTTTCAAAAATCAATATTTAATGCGTATAATCCAATCATTTTATATACATTAACATAAGTTGGCAACCTCTACCTTGTCATTGAAGGATTCAAGTTTGAAAGCAGAATTATAAATTTCATTGAAAGCCTTTCCTTGTATAGCATCACGTTTTATAAAAGTAAAGTGAGCATATACACTTATAGAGACAAACCTGTAGAAGGATTACTGTCACAACATCACTTCCGTTATCGCTTCACTACTTTAAGACTATAATTCCAACTCCTTAGAGGCATCTTCACTTTGAAATTACTGTCAGCAGCAATTCCGAAATTCAAGATAATTAAGAAATGAGATAGATTGGCAGAAAACGAAAAAAAAAAATGAAATTAGCATACTAATCTTGGGGATTCAGTTTCGCTTGGAATATGTAGTACAAAAGTTGAAAATTGGGATATTCTCCTACTGTATATTTATAATTAAAACTATTTCAATGATAAAAAAATATACATATTTAAAACGTCACTAGCCACAATACGACCTTCATTATTTTATTTTTATGTTCCAGTAAAAGTTAAACGTTCAGTTTGCATTTCAGTATTTAGTATTTTAACGACGCCAAAAAATCTGAAATGACTCATGGGCATTGTCTTTCTATACACGGACACCAACAGTAACGTCCGACCGGAACTCAAGAGATAAGCGAGACAGCATTTCACAATATGAAACCAAGATATACAGTCGCGAATGTCTCTCGTCGTTTCAACACTTCTTTTTCTCAGTTAAGTTTATCGCTTTCTGATGTAACATTCCAGAGCAATCTGAGTATTCTTTACAATATTACATTTTCACTTTAGCATCATTAACTGGTTTATAATATCTTGGTAATAAGTGAGTCATATCTGAACATAAGTATACTGTATTCCACTAAATAATATAAGCTGTAAAGGAAGATATTTTTCAAGTTCACAAATCATTGAGGAAAACTGATATTTTAATTAATTTTACATAAAATATTTCACTTTAGGTATACCAAATAATTTTTTGAACATTAAACTATTTTATCATCTCAATGTTGATATAAACGTAAAATCAACAGAGAATAACAAGTCAAAATATGACAAGACCTAATTGACATTTCTCGACATATTCTTTTCCTCCTTTCACCGAAGCTGAATATAATATCTAAACTGCATATGATAGTTCGGGCTAGTCAATAATCATACCTCTTCGCTTATAATCATTTAATCCAACCTGAGTAATTGAGTAATTGACTATATTGTGACTGTTGGCAATACGATTCAAGGTGTAGGTAGAAGTTACTATACTTAAAAAATAAGAGTATCATTCTCATTCGAAAATCGCAAAAAATATTTCCCTAATGATGTGATGTGATAAATCATACTTATTTCGTTGTAAAACTGTAACAAAGACATTTCTATTTAAAAAAAAAGGAATTACAAGCAATCACAAGTATCAAAACAACTAATATTTGAGACGCAATACAAATCCTTGATCAAGCTCGGTGACAGACGATCTAGGCTCTATACAATTTCCTATTGCTGACTAATTATAATAAGCGTTGTATAATAACTAGTTACACATTATTATTACTTTGAAATTTAACCAAAGTACAATATATTAAAGTAATCAGCTTAAGATATTGTTCAACATAAATCAAATTATTTTCGTACGAGAAAGCAATTCAGATTAAAGCTAAGTATAGTTACGTTAATGATGTACAACATGAATATTCAAATCAGTTGCTCATAATGCATTTCACTGAACCGTATTAAGTGAAGCTTTTTACTGATGAAATAAAGTGATTATTTCTAGAGTATCAGCAAATCCACTTTGAATCTAACAAACGATTTCGAAGGATAAACGCTCCATTGAGTGCTATACTACTGTCCGTTGGAAAAGAATTAGCATACCGTTACCTTGCTATACTCTCTTCTACGCAATAAACCTACGAAGAGGGAAATTGCACTTCTATATCAGAGATGAACATGTTTAGAGGTTCCTTAAATAGAACTTCAGATATTCATGGAAACATCAACGTGTTGTATTAAATATTCTCATTGCCATCGTCTTATTTATAGGGTAAGAATTGAAATGTTTATTTGTTTTAAAAAATATATATATATATTGGTCAGTATAGTATAACACCGTTACGGTAACGTACTATTGAAATTAATTAAATTAAGCGTGGATTAATTGGTATAATTCCAAATACGCCATTTTATATCTTATCCAGTGAAAATAATTTTATTTCTTAAATTCGTGAAGAAAGGTTGCGACATTCAGTTTTTTTATTTCTTTTGATACTCTGTTGGCTCTGATCCATTGAAAAACAATCCCCTGATGGTGAATTTGTATGATACAGCAGGAATAACATTCTCGAAACTTTATTTTCGTTTCTACATGAAATAAATGTGATTATTAAAAAAATACAATAATATAAGAACTACTATTCTTCTTTGAACATATAATCAATGTATTAAACACTCACAGCACTTAATCCCAATTTCAAATTTAATTATTGTAATTCGATCGAACAATTCCCGAAATCGTATAATTGATCCAACATCCTATTAGTCATTTGGTCATGCTATTATTCTAGGTGTAAATTGAACCACCAAACCCCTGTTTGTGAAAGTGATTACAGCATTCAAAATAACGTGTTGAGCCATAGAAAGGTATTTCAATGTTCTCTAGAAATAGAACGACAGCAATATTGGAAAGAGTAGGAAGGTTGGGAATTCTTTGCCGATCCATTATTGATTTGAGATTTCCAAGAGCTTAATGGTTTTGATATGACGTGTGGACTATATGCTTTTCAATATTTATAATTCAATATCTATTGTGATGAGGTAATAGCTGCTAATTTAAAACAAATTTGAATTTTATAGCGCTATGGAACGGTTTAAAGAAAGGATATAATATTGGAAAAAAATCGTTCTTCTTTCGTTAGATTTAAATGTTGTAGAGTTGAGATCTTTGTTTCTTATTTCATTTCATAAAAGTTGTTTGTTATAAGTAAAATTCCGAACTAATTTATATTTTTTGTTTTTCAAACAATATTATAATTTCACAAGATGATAAAGGTAAGAAAATTTTTACTGGAAATGTGACTTGACAGATTTTCATTATAAAGGTTTTGGACATTTAACATATGTGATTAAAATGACATCTTAAAAGAAATTAATGTACTAAATAAACAACTTCAAATCTAATAATGCTCTGCAGATGTAATTTTATCTCGTGGAGTTATACTGTATTACTTTTATTGGGTCATTATTCTGTGCCTTGGAGCAATGCCATGACTATACAGTAAAAACTTTTTAATGTAGAAAATGAGCGTATTGAAATGATCCATGAACTTTTGATTGTAATTTACAGTTGCGAGACTGATTTTAATAATTATATATAGAATTTACATTCGTAAAATGCAACGAAAAGAGTTTTTTTGTTTGTTTGGTTTTCGGTTATCCTTTTTACACAATTTTTTACACGCACATTATTTTATTTTGATTTATCTATTAATGAAAATAATCAAATGCGAGCTAATTGAATAGTGTAAAATAAAGTACACTGAGGTACTGAAACTGATGACATTTAATAATAATAATAAGCTGTTTATGCAAATCAAAATATTCACGAATGCACATTAAAATTTAATTCCTTGGATCATTGCAACATATATAATATTATAGTTACATTTTCACATGATATCCTTTTATAACAACATGAGTAGGAACGATTTATTATTATAACGAATTAAGATTTTGAATGATCTGAAATGAAATGTGGCGTCAATTACAATTAATTGAGATCTTTACTCAGTATGAACTTTTAATCAGTAATAGTTTTTCCCCGGGGTGCCCGGAAAGAGATTCGCGTCACAACGTTCATTAGAAACTGCAAGCAATAGTTGTGTTATTAAATACATTTACTACAAACTATCTGCTGTACAAACAAACAAACAAAGAGAGTTATTGCTCTGAATCTCTGAAAGTTCGATGTTGTTTATACTCACTTGTCGTAATATTATATAAGAACGTTCACTATATATACTATTATATCACATTATGATATCTTCTACATCAGTATATTCTGCATTATTGCTTCAGGTGATCCACAGAAATATGTTTACGTTTAAACTAAAAGTGGATTCGTCTGTGAGCGAAATGTACAGTACTGTAGAGCATCGATAATGATGTACATTCCTATTCTACAAGAATGACTAAGAACTTCTCCAACTTCGTTGTAGAAAGGTGACTTCTTGTTAAAATACTGTATACTACTGCATTCAAATAGTGTTTTTCCTTATAGTATTGTACTTTACAAGTTAGCTGCTCATGGTTTATATTTATTGTTATTGGGATAAAACAAAGTTTATTTTGTAAGATAATATTTCTGTGTTTTAATTGGCAGAGATATAATTATAATATCTTCCTTTGTGTGGTATGTTTCTGACAATCAAAAAAAAAAAAAAATTCACGGACAATCAAAAATAATTCTGACAATCAAAAAAGAAATATAATTCTGACAATCAGAAAAAAATAATTTACTGAAAAAACTATAGTTGACCGAAGAAATCTTACGGCAACTTGTTACATGTTAATGAATTCAAATTCTTTAAGCATCCTTCGTTTTTTATTGCCTTGCATTTTATATAGTGAGATCCATTAGGCTTTGTAACACATGGCTATGGTAAGCGCAACATCGTTAAAGTGGAAAGCTTAGAGAAAAGTTCATGTGTTAAACTTTTCCTTCATCTACAGTATCTGAAGCTCCTTCGAATAATTAACGTACTTTATACAAAGGAATATTGTAAGGTACTAATAAGAAGTGGAGTTTCGTCGCAGCAAGAAATTAATAATTAATGAGTAACGCATAAGAAACAATCAATTTGCGTAGTAATAAATGAAAGTCAACGACATTCACAACTTCACGCAACTGATTATGAACGTATTTTAATTAAGGCAGCAGTAAAATAGAATGCTCTGTAAAATAATAATTGGATTATTCAGTTATTTTCGTAAATAAAATATATCACAACTCAACAGTCACTAAAATTTTATGAATGTTGATTACAATATGACATGATGGTTTAAATTACTGAATCATTTCAAACAGCTGTGAATTGAAGCTTTACATCGTGCATACCATATAGTACATATTGAAAAATCTTAATTTTCCGTAAAGCTGAAATTTATCAATAAACAATATTTTTTTATAAATATATAAGATTTAACAAATTTTTTTGGCTAATAATAGGAGCCTGTAAATCGCCATATTACGATTTTTCCATGGTTTCCAAAATGTAATCCACATGAAAGGGATAAGTAGTGTCCTGGATAGAGATTGTTCATAGGCTGTTATTTCAAATACTATTAAAGAATTCTGAGGCATATTGCAGTCAATCTTTGTTAATAAAGTTCAAAATCAGCTGTCATTCAAAAAATATTTTTTTCAGTCACGTTGTTGCTGTTTTACCTAAAAAATTCCAAATGTTTCTTGTTATACATGACAACTTTTATGACAACATCTTTTTTTATGACAACTTTTATTTGGGATATATTTTAGTTATCAGGCCATAGCGGCCGTAATACGGCTGGATTATTAAGAAACCACAAATGTGCAGAAAAAGAAGATTCTCGTTTGATTGGTTCTGAAATCCAGTTTCTAGCTTTAATATTTCAAAAAATTCCATTTACAAAAGTGGTGACATTTTTTAGCCCACCCTGTATATACCTGTAGTTTATATGGTGATGCATAAATACAAGTGAATAAATATAAAAAATACTACTGAAGAAAACATCTGTTGCTGCAAATAGTTGTCAAATCAATCCTAAATTAGTATAGTTAACTTTCCACCAGAAATTAATTCGATAAGGGAAAATAGCGCGGAAAATAGTCATAAAAATAGCGGAAAATAGTCATAGATCCATCATATACATCATACTTCATGTAATATTAGCTATTTAAGATTATTTATATATAGAGGACCAATATTACCGAAGTAAAAAAAAAATAGTACGATTGATTAAATCATTGCATACATAAAACTACATCATTTACACATATTATTTTGTGAAGAACAATACGTATGCACATAAGACTTTTCTTTGAAAATATTCGAAATAAACTGAAAACAAACATTTCTCTTTCTCCATGAATTGTAAATGTTGATTCAGAAATATCTACTTTCATGGGTTCACCACAATGTTGTAATCACACTGAAGAAATCTAAACTTACTACAGTAAACGGTGATCGTTTCTTTGTTCTTTTTTGTAAAGTAAGGATTTTTTTCTTCCACAGAATTACCCACCAGACTTGTCTCAATGTGTATTCGTGATAGAACAAGCTCTATCAGTACGAGCTCTTCAAGAACTTGTAACAGCTGCAGGAAATGAGTCGGTAAGAACTTCTCTTTTTAGTCTATACATCTATTACCCTCATTCTATTTACTCTTTTACAGATTTATATTGAAACACAGTTTTTTTTTCTCTCGTTCATTTTTCTTATCATGTGCTATATCTTGTCTTTGGTGATTAATGATTGCCATAAAGGTCCGTTGGAGAAATTAGTAAATAAAAATTGCATATGTAACGATTTTTTACTAGACTTGTAAATATGAATTGTACAAGGATAAAAATGACTGTTTCTCCTGAATTTTTCAGAGTTTACCCTTATGAAAGTTCGCAGTATTATAAGGATGGAAAAAAGTTATACAGATTTTTCATGTTTTTATTTTAGTTTTATATTAATACGCACATCAAAGAATAATTGAAAATTATCATTATCCAGTACATAGCATAGTAGGGGATACATTTACCAAAACAGAAATTCTTGAAAGCAGGATGTCTGTGTAAAACGACAAGCTTTGACTACTGTGTGAAAATGTCAGAACTGTTACATAAGAATATATTCGCAGTCTGCAGACCTCAAACTTTTCTAAGCTTTTCCTACAAGAATAAGTATAGTATAACTACTACAATTTTTTTATCGAAGATGTGACAAAATAAATCTCAATAGTATGATGTGCTCAGGTCTTTTAGACAGCAGGGAATAGGTAAATAAAAAAGTAGGAAAAATTTTAAATACTCTTTGTGGAATTTGTTTTCAGAGTTTCTGAGCGTTATTACATCTCACTCTTTCATTTAGTTAATAATATTATAATTCTCTCTTGCGAATCTTACCTTAAAATCAGTTTTCTTAATCATTGTTCAATCTATGACTACAACTTCCAGATATTGAAGCATATAGATAGTTACTTCTCCCGGAGATATTAGTTACTCTTCCTGTGAATAATAAGTTCATAGATGCAGAAAATTGACAGGACAGTAACTTTTAGTAACGCAATATTTATTTATTTATTATCGACATATAAGGGGACACAGTCAAGCATTATATATATAATTATATTTCAAAATAAGGCAGCACATAATATTAATGTTTTGGTAATAAAATACTCTCTTAAACTTCCAAAAATGGGTATAATTAAACTTCTATCCTCAGAAGCACAATCAGCACATAATATTCAATACATAAGTAGACAATTTAAAAAAAAAAATGAAGCCAAGGACAATTGTTAATTTTTTTTTAATTCCCGAAACATTTTAAAGACAAGTAACTGTAAAATTTTGAGACTAGGTTGTTAATATTATAAGATATAGATATATTTTATATTTCAAAAAGAAAAATCAATCAAGGTATAGTTACGTTCCTTAATCTTCTTTCAAAACCCCGCAAACCAGAAAATTCTTAACACAATCCAACCGTTTCAAATTTGTTCTTTGTAATCTGAGTCTGCAAATCCGATTAAAATAATTTTATAGTAACAGAAACTCAAAGGAAGGAATCGTATATTGATTCCTATTATTTGTGAAAGTTTTCTTCCCTAAAGCACTACAGTACCGTAAGTCTTCGTTTTCATCTTATTGGCATATATTGGATCGTGCTAGTGGAAAGAAGCAACATTATCCAACTTTAATGCTATCTAACTTGTTCCTTTATAGCGCTATTTGTCTTCAGGCCTTTCATACTCTGGAAAGAAACCCTAAGAAAGAGGTTTTTCACAACTTTCAAATAGGCATTTATCTTGATCAGTCGTTTATACGAAGAGTAAAGCTGTTGCAAACATTCGCTGATAAATATGACAACAAAAGAATCAATTCCTGTAGTGATAGTTTAAGATTGCTTTTAGATTAAAGAGGTCATTACATTAATTTATTTGTGAATTGTATACACTGACAACTGGAATTTAATACTTGGCGCAATAGATGTTTTAACAAGTATTGAATTCAGTTGAAGCCTGGAAAAATCGCATTGATTTCGTTAGCTGTGTTATAACCATGAGTTCACAATATTTTATCTTTAATTTTATCGGGAATGTTATTATGAGCACCATTGTATACTCTTATAACCTGTCAGTGCGGAAATTTTAAAGTGAGACAATTCATGTTTCATGTTTTCATGTTGATTCATGTTGCTAATTACAAGTAAGAAATATCAGGCGTGACACAAGAATAATTATAGTTATGTTGAAGTATAACTATTATCGAGTCACTTCTAAATTTCCTACTCTTATTGAATTTTATATTATTTTAGAATCCATAATAGCATATTTTTTCATCATTTTATAATATAATGTCACTATCACTACATTTACAAGAAGGTGTCAAATTCCTATTTACGATTTCAGAACACACTAAAATATATTTTAGCACAGCAAAATCACCGCACAATAAAGGAAATGCGGATCTGCCTGCTTCATGTAAACATATATAATTTTGTACTCTGTGTAATTTATATCATAATTATATCATTATGATGTTCATTTATTGATTAATATTTATATCGGCTGTTTGATCAGTATTTATTAGTTGCAAAATGTTTAAAATTTTAAATAATCAGGCACTCGATGTAGCTACTATAAATACAGTAAATATTATATAGTAACTATATAATATATTTTATTACATAGTAACTATATATAATATATTTTATTATATAGTAACTATATAATATATTTTATTATATACAAAATAATGATAATATTCGAAAATAACATTTATGGTAACAGCGATAATTAGCGAATTGGAAAATTATCTAAGTAACCCTTGATTTAGTAGTTTACCACTATTAAAATTTTATGTTTCACCAAATTTCATAAAAGTAACGATAATAACATAACATGACTGTATAACTGTAATCAGGTTAGATAGCACTTAAATTATACACGATTGTTCTTTGAAAATACGACGATCACTTCGTCGTAAGTAAAATATTAAAATAATACATTGTTAGTTTATTTCTATTCAATTATTTTTCAGGATAAGGAATCACTTGTAAGTATAAATTCTTCTTATATTGTTAGTTGTCCGCGTCTCTACTTTAATGTATCGTATGAAAGAAAAGCTAGATGGGCTGATTTAAAAAATATTCTAAACTAATATTAAAATTCTTATTTACAAAAATAATGCAAACTATTTTTATTCTTGCTTTTCCTTCTCCGGCCATTTAGTTTTAATTAAATAAGGACGTTGCAAACTGGCTGTTCTTTATGTTCACGGCTGCCTGGCACATATAAGAGACTATGCTGTAGCCCTCACATTTTATCAATATGTTTATGTCCTATTTCCATCATACAACCCTTTTTCTCAATAATATATATTTTTAATTGAATACACTGTTCTCATCTTTTTGATTAGCGAGTGTTGTCTATTAGCATGTACAATTTTTATAACAGGCATGTTCCCTTCATATATACACAGATTTTATTAGAAGATTTTCATGAGATGGAACTTTTCCCTCTCCCAAATATTATCCGGCAGGAGGATATTAACTTCCTCAAAGTTTGCTTCATATCTTTCCAAAAGTAATTTTTACTTTACGTGACTAAAAAACGTAATTTATTTGAAACGTTCTTTGGCTATTTTATAGGACATCGTCACAGTCATTTCTGTATATGGAATCGATTTTTTTTTTTTCTGCAGTAAATGTACTCTATAAACATAACAACTCAATTTTATTGCATTCTTTCTACACTCGAACACATTTCTTGAATATTTAAGAAGAAAATGAATCTTTTTTCCTTCCCTTTCTGCATTATTTTTTCCAACATTAATACAGTCTAGAAGTATAATATAGTTCTAATTTTTTAACCACGAAACGCTATGAAATGGAAGTTATTAGATTGCATGCTTTTTATATACAAAAATCATATATTAAAGTGGATGGCTTCTTAAAATTGCTAAAGTAAAAAGCTTGTAGCTACATCGTAGCGTAGAAATATATCCCAAATAATATATTCACTACAGTATTATACTTATTATAGTACTAATATATACAAAGTATAACATTTTATTGTACACAATATTGAATTCCATAAAACACTAGCTCTAAAATTCACAATGCCCAATCAATTGTTTGCTATTTTGTAAATATGTGGATTGCTTTCTTGTGTTATTTATAAACGTTCATCTTATGTGTAAATAAATGTTCTGTATTCAGAACTGTTTGAATATATATTTTCAACTTTCCCTTACAAATCTTCACAATACCATACATTTTTTTTCTTCAAATTAGTTAATGTTACATCATATTAAAGGTAAGAAATGTTTGATATATCCATGGCGAAAATTTTAAATACTCTTGACAGAAAGTATTCAAGAGAAATTTGTGATAAGTACAGTTAAACCATTGCAATTTTGCACAAGTAAAACTTAACAACATAAAAATTATGATATATTTTATTGGAATACAAACTTTGCTTCATGTTACATAGGTTCAGAGGTGCCGTGAAGGGGTATTTTTGACGA